>QDEB01029642.1:0-14730 GCA_004193795.1 Asbolus verrucosus | reverse complement strand
CTTATTACCGTAAATGAAAATTATAAATAAAATACGTTTTATTTTATAGTGTAATAATAAGACATACGTTTTTAATGTGATGACCCACTTGACCGAAAGACTTGGATCGCTCGGTGTAACCATTCATATTGCGTTGGTCAACTTATCGCATCAACAGAAGCAGCTCAGCAGTAGTAATTAATAATTTCGATAATTTTTATTGTTGTATGTCATTGCATTTCATTGCTTTCACGAGGAATTCCTTCCCTTTGTTTTTCTACCTCTTCCGATAGCATGGCTTGAAGGTTTCCAAAAATCGCATTTAATGAGTAGCCAGATTTGAGAAAGTATTTTTAAAATTAGCGATTCCTGTTTCAATGTTTGAATGGTCTGCCATGTGCTGCATGATTTGGTTTGTGTCTGTGATAATGTATGATTTGGTTTGTGTCTGTGATAACCTCCGCAGTGCCTTCGCTTGTGTGAACTTCGATTTCTGAAACAGAGGTGGCGTTACTCATCGTTATTGTAAAAATATTTAGACACTTTACAACCTTCAGCGATGTTCGGTATCTTTTGAAATTTGAAATAACTCAAAATTAATGAATTTTTTCACACGTCATCGAATATATTAATTAATATGTAAAAATTTAAAAATACATAGACATGTACATTTAAAATTCAATGAAGTGGTATTTTTGCGTCCATGAGAATCTCGTTTTGGTTTTTGCGGATATGCCGAAAAAATTGAGGTCCAAAAATGTGGTCGAATGATGTAACGATTGCGGTGTGGCCAAAAAAAGGAGCTGCAGCGAAGTTCGATGGAGGATATAAATATTTAACGACGCCGATATGACATGGAGTTCGAATTCGGGTTCTAAGTACGGCGCGAAGAAATTGGAACAGTGGATATCCGACTGGTGGGCGAATTTCAATCGATATCGATCACAGTACGTGGAGAGAAGTCGAAAAGGCATAGGAGGGCAGCATTTGTACTCTGTACTGGTGGTGCAAGATTAAGACTTGGACGTGTCTGCAAGCGAGCCGTGATGGAGGCCCGGCGTCGTTACGAAGTCCCGTCACGTAGCCCGCCGTAGCAGTAGCGCGACACGGGTACGCTTTTATCGTCATTTCAAACTGAAAATATCACACACCACCAGTTTTTAGTTTGAAGTATCGTTTAATTCCAGACTTCATAAAAACAACCTCTTCGGAATTGGCACGGAGCTCCGTCGGCCGTTCTTAAAAACCACCAGTTTAGTCCAATACATGCACCGCGGTCCGATTTTCCCCTTTTTCTAGCCGCATTTTGGGCCGGTTTTTGCGGCTCACCTTCAAAAATGCAGCTAGTTGGCTGCAGAACTCATCACCATATGCATCTGCGAGTTCGCAGATTCGATAACCGCAATTTGGCGCAGGGCTTGGGTAAATACGTGGCCCTACAACACGACCACATTGGTATGCTGCTTGTAAAACTTGCTGCAGACACGCATTCCAATGTAATTCAATTTACAATCAACAGCCAATCAATTGATTCGAATTCAGTACAGTTCTGTACAAAACCGAGAGTAATCGGCGCTCTTTTTACCTTTGCTCCTATTCGGAGGATCAAACAACGCGATTTTTCTTCACCTCCGCGATATTCCGGGAACAACCATCTCCATTGTCGGCCTACATCTATAATATGCGCATCAGGCAGCTCCCATCCCCAAATCATTAAAAATTCTTCACCATATTGAATTTTCCAATATTCACACATAAAAAGCCTAAAATGCGACCTCGCAAAATAATAAAACGGTGAGACCGACTCACGAATTGTATTTTCGGAAAAAAATGAATATGTTCCACGTCTATAAATTCGAATACAAATGTTTGATTTGTTGTGGAACTGGGTCAAAACGCCAGCAGGTATCTGCAGGAAGTCATTTTATCGACATATGATGCGACAGTAACGCGGAATTTTCATTATTACAAGTTTTACTTTTCAACTCATTTCGAATTTTCAATTACGAATTGCTTAGCAAATAATATAGTCCATTTCTAAAGAATGAAATAACAAAAACTGAAAATCAAACCTGAAAACAAAAAATATGCCAGAAATAATCAGATTAAGTTCAATTAAGCTGAAAGTGTTCTGGGATGCGGAATCTAAAGAGGCATTTCGATTCAAATTTGGATGCAATCTTAATCACGGGGCCGTTTTCATAAATTTTGTAGTTCGCTTTGCTAAGTGAATCCAATTCCGGTGTCTAAATCAGGTATTTGTATTTGCAGTTTGTTTCCGAGTTAATAATTAAGCTAAAGTATCGGCTTACCTGTCCATAAAAATTAATAATTAAATTAATCGAAATTGTGGCTAGCGCTGCAGATTGGAGTCGAAATGGCATAGCTGACGAGTTCGAGGGTTGCGTGTTGAGTTAGGGAAATTTGTGCTGATATTTTGAAATATTCAAGGGCAGGTTTGACGGTCCTTGCAGGTCAGCACCTTAAATGAGTCGCAGGGTAGCTGTAGTGGCCATCTTGTATCCCCAGAGGGCTTTCAAGAGCAGTTCTTTTTCGTCCAAGTTGCAACTGCCAGGACGGCCATATATTCTATGTCGTCGTCTAGCGACATTGATGGCCGCATGTATATAAATTACACAAATTTATAGCCAGGCCTGGACACGAGCTCTGTTTATGTATCAGGGAACGAATTTTTAGTTTATGTTGATGTTGAGACCCTCTTTCTGTGTACCAACGTCAAGTGTTGCATAATTAAGCCTCATTTTTTGTTACAGAAAAAATTGGAGGAAATTTATGAATACAAAAAGAAGCTCCTGACGCTGAATGTGGCGGTGCATCGGTTTGTTGTGGAAAATAAAGAATACAATGCATCATCTCTGAAAACCGATATTTCGGAATTGTACCGAATTTGGGACGGACTGTGTACAAAGTAAGTTGGTTAAAACACAATATTTTCTATTATATTTGTCGTAAATGTTTCTCACGATGGCCGATGGGTTGAATAAGTAAGACATTGAAAGTACATTGGCCAGTTAAAGTACAGTAGGTGCGTATACAGTAGTACCAAGTATTTTATAATTAGTATTCTACTGTGGAAAATCTCCCCTCTGCTCGTCCCCCGCTGGGCGACTACATGACGACAGCTGCACCCACATATAACGTGGTTTGTTTTACAAGTATCATCAAATCTATTTTACAATGTGACATTTTTACCGTACGTCACCGTGATTTATTTCGGAATATACCTGCCATGAGGTGGGCCTTTGCATAACGCGCTATTACGTCTTCTCATCTTTTTATTTATTGTCACAACGCACTTAGCAATACGTCAAATGTGCAAAAAATCACCAAACACAACACAAATCAGCAAATATAGCAATAAAAATACGAAATAAAGTCTGACATTTCGGGGCGATATAATAAATGATTCATTAAAGTGGGGAATATGTTGTGACCTCCGCCTAAATAATCTCCCGAGAGCTGAATGATTATTGCCCTGAGCTGGATACACCCCTCACGGACGGAATTCATTTCTTGAACAAATGTTGACCTACATCACCGTCCACTACAACTAGCAACCAACCCCTAAGTAATTGGTACCGACGATTTCATCACCCTGAATGTGGCTCCGTCTGATTGATTTGTCAATAAAAAGCAATTTTTTCAAAAATACCCGCTTCTAAACTCTTTCTCTTTTGCAGCACCACTGAACGGTTAGCCCAACTTCAACCCCTGCTGCAACAGTGGAAAACGCTCGACAATAGACTCGAGCAGTTGCAAGTGGATTTACGCAGTGATGAGAAAACATTGCATCTTCTAGACACCGCTCTGCAAGGCGGTGCATTATCGGACCAGACAGCGAGCTACGTTCGAGATGTCGCCAAATTGCTTTCCGAAACCACAACCGTACAGGTAAGCCTTTTTCGAAGAATTTTCACGTCAAATCTGCCGCCCCGTCCCAACTAGCATTTTCGAAGAGCATTTTTCCAGATTGTAAAAATTCCGTAAGCAAATTCCGCCGGCCGCGTTGTTTGCGCATCCTTCCAAAAGCGTCCGTGAATTTTCGGGCGTTCGAGCCAGGAATTGATTTATTTGGCGTTTATCGTGGGGTGGATCGATTGCTCGGAGGGCGGAGAAATTTGGGTGGGCAGTTTTCGTTTACATAAACATAGGTTTTCCGCAAGGTCGCCCGTGGAAATCGTGGGTAATAATCTGACTATCCTGTAGCCATGTAGTAAAGCTTGACCTCCGGGCCGAAGTTAAGCTCTCCGATCCGATATTAAATTTGTATTTTTACGCTGATTCCGTGGAACATTCAAGATACGTGACCAGAAAATCAACAGGAGCACGATTAACGATCCGGAAACAGCAGCATTACGTTGGTCAGACCCATCCGCGGCGTCGCAAAGCATCCTGTCTGCCATCATGGAGGTTGCGACCAAATTACTCATATACATATTGTATCACTTTATATTTCAGGACCAGCCAGAGACCGCATACATGTAAATAAAACTTTATACTCCCGACTCAGTTGGGACTTTTTTATTTCCGCCGCGTAAGTACCCCTGAATTATGCAACTCCTTTTCGGATCACCACTGGCCACCGCTCGCCCTTATCCACCAAATAATTCAATAATTTATCGCTATATACATATGTAGATTAATAGAAAACAATTATATGTGGACCTGGTGCACTTCCTTTATTTCTTTATTGATGGATCGATTTGAATGAAATTTGGTGCACCTCATCAAAAACGATTAGATACTAGTTTAACCGGAAAAAGCATCATTTTTGAAATGAATTTTTGAATGTCTTACCAATAAAGGATAAGAAAATCACAATTTCGTGTAATGCATCATTTTTATATTTCCGAGTAAGAATGATGATTAGCCGTGCCGCAATGGTTATCAGGGTCGGTGTAATACAGGCCGGAGTCATTGGTATTTTAGCGATGATTTTCGCGCGTAGTGACATGGTGGCAGCCGGCAGATGCTCCTGCCTTTGCCCATCACCCCTGAAATCTGTTTAGTATGCGGCGCTGTGCTTTTCATTACCGGAGCCGAGCGTCGAGCGCTTCATTCCTATGTGGAAGTGCCGAACCGGCAATGCGCTCAAGTGCCGAACTTACACTCGTTCTATAGCACTGTCCAAAATATGTTAAGTCCACTCTGGTGCACTTAACAAAGGCCGAATCGAACTTCGTCCACAATGCCGAAATTTTTGCGCTGCCGCGTAGATGATCCAGAACAAGCGGAGACGTCAAAAATTAACATTTTATCAAATATTAGTTTTATTTCATTCTGAGGGTTGTTAAACGTTTTAGTTTCCTCCACAAATATCGCGAAATGGCGTCACGGATGGTCATAAATATTTATCGCTGGTTTCATTGTAAAAACTAATACAGCGTTTGAATACATCTGTGGACGTTAATAGATCTCTTACTGCGTAAGTATCGCCCCTCATTAACCGGTCATAAACGTTTTATTTTTTCAATTGTTATTTTGATACTAATTACTAATTTTATTTTTTTGTCTCTTTCATCAAGAGAAAAAAGTACAGTCGCTGGTTTAATGTCAGAAAATATGCCTCACAAGACAGGTGCTATGTTGTGGAGGCATAACCAACGTCTGTATGTCGATTTTTACGCATATTTGAATTCTCTACAAACCTGATGGCAGAATGGGAATGTTTCGCGATTTTGAAATTTTTGCCATTTTTCTAAATACTTGTCCCTGTCATGCGGATTTTCCTTATTTATCATCGGCTGACAACGCCTGCCGTCGCTCCAGTATTCAAACAAGTCTGCAGGTACGGTTCTATTGTATTTTGCGCATATTACCTCTCAACACCACGTGATCTTAAATTATCTGATCTTGTGACCTTCCGACCTATACGTTCTTTTATTTCCGACAGATCTTTCTCAAGTTTATTGATTTCATCGCCCAAATACTTGTTCCTTCTAATTCCCACTTTCTCTAAATTTGTTACTGTATTTCCAACATTGATAGATTTTTTCATTGTTAAAGGGTTACACTATTTCCTATTATTATTATTATTATTAACATGTCGCGAATAAGGGGAGGTAGAAGTAAAATTACTACTTCCATCATATTACAGTTGTCCAATTACTGAATTTTATTAACTTTTCTCTGTTTTTGTACCTATTTGAACAGCAAATTGAGATTAAGATAACTTTAAATTAATTATTTGTAGACGTGCTTCTTCACGATTTTGGTTTCTTTTTACATTTTTGATCCTAATAGGAATAATCGATCAAGCGTAATTTAGACAGGAACAAACAGAAGTACAAATTAACACCTTAAATTCTTCCATAGAATTGATGTATTAAAGTTAAATGTAACATTTAATAATTCTTAATACTTAACGTAATGATGAGTTCTTACAGTGACTGTGGTTAAATTTTCTGATGGTAAAAGATTTACAAATTTGAACAGCCAGGTGTTGATGTGAAAGTTTTGCATATTCATTGTACACTATTCTGTGGGTCCGAAAACGTAAATGCCAAAAACAATTTTGAATAGTGAAAATGTCATATTTATATTAAAGCTTTTTGTTTTGTGGTGGGGTGGTGCCTGTTGCCTCAGCAACACAAATTAATTTAGTTTTAGTCAATGGAAACAGCTCAGGCTGCAACAAAAAATTGACATGTTGCAATTACTACTACTGGTACTACTACCATCATTGTTTACTTTGTTAATTAAGGCATATCGCGCATTGATCCTCAACAGTCTGCGCCACGTCACGTAGCAGCAACTGACTACGTTTGATTTTTACGTGACGTGGCGTGGGGAAACAGTACGTGACACCTGTAATTATCCATTTATTAGTGCAGCGATTTTGCCCGATCTGATTCGGTTTACGATGCAAAACTGATCCAAATTTTGGGTGGATCGAAAGTGCGAAATTCGCCGTTGGAGACGGGAGCGGGTGGAGAATGTTCAAGTGGCCTATAAATTACTTGGAATTAATTATTTTTTTAGGGTTGCAAAATTCCGGAGCTGTTCACGGAAGGAGGTTCGTTGTCGGACAGTGGTATTTCGGACGAGGGTTCGGAGCACGAGATCGGGGAGCGGGAGCGTCGTCTGGCGGCGATCCGACGCTTGGTGCGTCAACTGGAGGTCGTATTGGCCCCGGATTGCAAGGCTCGGCTGAAAATGGCGGAGAGGCTGAACGCTGCCGAAGAGGAGCTGAAAGCCCTGCAGAAACGTTGCAGATCGCTGATCGCCTGCACCGCGGCCTACTCTGCACCCGTTCGGGCTAGGTAAGCAGTACCACTTTTTTACACCGTCTTGTCGACAATATAAACAACTGTCCCTGACCGACACATCTCGCCTATAAATTGATAGCAAATATTTCTGACACTACGCTTCAGGTTTTTCTCCTAATCGCTGCCATTCTCACCTAGTCAGCGTTGTCGCGACTGCTAATGACGTTTAACATTTTTGCGACAACTTTTTGTTTGATCCATTTACCTGCCATAGACCACAAATGGCGTCGATGATGTTAAAAATGTCACTTGGCTGTGACAACGTCAAATTTTATATAAAGCAAAATGCATTTGTGTTGACTTTGATTTTTCGAAAATATGGTAACTTTTAGTTTTATGTTTCATTAACAATTAACATTTCATTGTTGTAGTTCACGACGTTTCGAAAATATTTACAAACAGATGTAACCCAACTGCCTCTATTGAGAGGTAATAACTGCCTTAGGCGACATCTTAAAGAAAAAGTTCATTTATTCCTGTTCTATTGTTTCCCAAAATATTGACATACAATTGTGGGACACTCTGTATGAGGCCAAACTTCTAAAATCATAGTAATCTTAAACGTAGACTGTTAATCTAATTAGTTGTAACAAAAATCTATTTTAAAATAACATTTTTAACAGTTGCTTTTTTTTTTGAAAATAATTTGGCCCGGAAAGGGTTGGACTTGTCCCTTAATGCAATTATAATTTTATTGCGAGCATTGATATCCTTACTTTTTATCCCCATAACAATGCTTCCCTGTCATTTGAAATAACCACCTCATAAACCTTTATGTCATTGTAAAACATTATTGATACTGGCGCGTTAAAATTTTTAGTACCGTACTAGTCAATTTTTCCCCATTATCGTTGCATTGCCATTGAAGCCGGTTCTAATGTTCTTTATGTTATCAATTTGAAAAGAGTTGCACAGACACGGCAAAGTCCGCCGGTTTTTGATGTGGATGTAGTGAACTGTAAGCAGGCCATTCATATGCAGTGCGAGTAGCAGCGTCGTGGGCCGCCATTACTGCCTATTTAGCTGTGAAGCGCCAAGACGCTGCCAAGACATAGCCGCTCTGGTCTCATGGAAATAGTTACGATAGACGATCATTCATGTTCACTTAGCGGGGAGATTAAAGCTCGGAGCACCATTGTCACGTCATTCACCCCCAAGATTTGTAAACATAACTGCCAACCCTTACACTCATCATAAATCAGGTGATCACTCGTTTCTCATTAGCCAGTGATGGGAATTTTATCAGGAAGAAACAATGACACGGAGACTCGCAACGGTACAACCAAATAAGGAAATATACATAAATACATGTTACCACATACAGAACTTCGATGTTCAAAATTGCCAGCCTGCATAGCTGCATATCCGGGAAGCTCTTTTGGTATGCGTGTACCCTAAATGCATATAAACGGTTAAACGTCGGTCTTACGCCGTATATAATTTTCACCAGTTTTAAATACAGTTTTCGGTTTGAGTTTCTACAAATACGTAACGAGTTTTTGTCTTCTCAGTATGTTAAATTTCAAAATTTCGAAAAATTTTGTATCGTCTTCACTATATTAAAATTCGTTTTTTCATCTGTTAATGTCTTCCTTATCGCATTTTCTGCTATACTTTTGGAGTTTGCTTCATTTGATTTAGTTTGTGACAAAATTTGACATTATTTTGACATTGTTTCAAAAATTAATGTTCTTTAAACCAGAAATTGGGATTAGTTCCAAAGAACTTCACATGCAAACAATGGAAAATTAAGAAATTATATAATAAATATTGAAAAAATCGATTGTTTCAGTTGTTACAATTTCAAAAAATTCGCACTTTACAACATAGAATCAATTTTTTAGTTGATTCTTACCCGTAAGGTCGAGTCCACACAGTCGATTTCAAAACGGTGATCTCATTCTGTCTACATACTAATAGTGATGTAGATCACAACGTTGACAAGTGCGTTTATAGGTAGTTCGTTAATTGGACATTTAGGTCTGTTGACATTTAGGTCTAGCGATAATTCAGTGTCAACCAACTGCAATGAACGTTATGGAATTCGACTGTATGTCCAGATATAGAATAGCTGACTTGACAATTGTGTAAGGTTTACTTACTTATAATTGTTTTTGAGTCTAGTTACTCACCGTCAGACGGGCCACTTAGCCAGATAAACTAGTTTGGAGCTAATTTTCATCTCCTTATGAATCGTGTTGTGTATCTCTGTTACACAGCTTAAAAGCTGGCGTAAAGTTTCAACTTTATTAGCTTTCAGAATTTCTGAAGTTGTAACGTGCCCGTATGTGGTCCCGAAATAAATTCGAAGTGTAACATTTTTCGAAAATAAACGTCGCGGTCGTCTCTATTTATCACGCTTTCGGAGGTTTTAACGTGTACACGTCCTTATTAATAATTCTCCGCATTGTTTACATCATCGCCATTAGTTATTCATTACATGAAAATGCTCATATGTAGAAAATTTACACGTGTACAAACACATAATTCATGCGCCCATCACTGGTCTAAACTTCCTTGCGAGGTTGGGTTGAGAATAAGCGACAATCATTGCTGGTTCAATTAAATTCGGAGAGGTCTGCGGTTGAATTTTAAAACACGAACATATTTCATATCGCAGCGTCTTCCGTGTTAGATTGTCTGAGGGCGAACTCGCTTTTGAAAAATGAACTCCGATATGTTAAAACTCGAGGCAATAACAAGTGGATCTCTGCAGATCACTGTGCGTTTCACAGCAGGCCCGCTGGGCGTAAGAACGCGCTTTTTAAGATTAATCGGCCTTTTACCGACCCGTGAGCGAACATGCGACTGCCTTAATTAATATTAACAAATAAACAACAAATCTCTTATCATGGTACCAGTCCGCAACAAATTAAGACAATATATCATCACGGAAAAATTATCTTGCTTAGAAATTAAGTATCCCTTGCGCTTGTGGACTTCCCCTATTTACTTATCAGAAGGACAGAAATTAATTTAGATAGCGGTTGGTCGATAGTAGGGCTGGGTTCATATATCGGTATGATACGCATCGATACGATAATTCATATCGAAACACAGAGTATAAAAATTGTATCTATATAACGATATACGATATGATACGACGATACCATACAATGATATTTGCCTAATACAAGTCGAAATGGCGATATGTATTGAGATAGGAGTACATCAATACGTGCCGAAGTATCACTACGATATCAATGCGTATCGATTTTTTTTTTTTGTGTATCGATACGCAACTTGGCGTTTCGCCTGGCTCTGGTCGTTGTTGCTTCGATATGGGTCATACGAATGGAGTTTTACTAGGAACTAACATGATGTAACGTAGGCGAAGCTATGTATTGAAATCTTAGCGCATCCGGTAAGTGATACAAACGCCACCTGAATTACGATAACATTATTATGTGAGCAACGCCTTTTGTCTGATGGTAACGCCTTGAATAAAAATGACCACACAATTTCTCAATTAACATAAGGTTTTTATTGTCTTTTACGATGAAATTTTCTGACGACGCCGTCAAGTTGTTAATTGTTTGCTTGCATCCAGCGACGAGCAAAGAGAGCTCGAGCCGGCGACTAAGGACCCCGATGACGACGACGATCCCGGCAGCGAACCGAACTCATCTTCCTGGTTCAAACGCGTAATGCGTGCTTCAGTTCCTTTCCAAGTGGTCATCATCACCCTCTTATGTGTCGCATGTCTGCTGGAACCTCAGTGCTGCGACAACATGAATAATTTCGCGATGTCCCTCAGTCCCCAGTTGCGTTACATCAAGGGACCCCCGCCCATCTAGGTACTTAGTTTTAAAACTCCAAATTCCTTTCGAACACTGCCTTTGGTACT
This sequence comes from Asbolus verrucosus, assembly GCA_004193795.1. Lineage (NCBI taxonomy): Eukaryota > Metazoa > Arthropoda > Insecta > Coleoptera > Tenebrionidae > Asbolus > Asbolus verrucosus. Next base: position 3,615 of record QDEB01029642.1, on the reverse strand, counting down.
TATACTAAAATTGCACAAACGAGTCATTTTTGACAATTTTTTACCTTTGCATTTTTTTTTATAATAATAATAATAATAATAATAATAATATAATAATTAAATTATTACGAACGTAGCATATTGTTATTTTGTAAATATATTAATATTTTATAATAAAACGAAAAAATATGCAGTATTTGCAGTTAGCAAATGATTTTTAAATTTCGTATCATTTTAGATAAGGAAATTTTAAATAGATGCAGTAAATGTGTTTAGCTCCTACTGGACGTATATTTTTTGTAGAAGTAGTTGCTAAAACATTACATGATCGTATAGTATTATAATATACAACAAGCATGTTTTGGAAGGTGGTAAATCTGAATTTGCTTGCTCTCCCGAATATGCCACGAAGACCTGATTTAACTGACTGGATAAGACTATTTTTTTATTCCATTTTTATAGAGTGTCTTGTGCCTTAAAACAGGCGCCTTGCCTCCACGGCTTTAAGTATCTCTAATAGAGCAATGTATTAAACAATTTTGTTACGTTTAACACATGAATAAGTGGTGTTTTTTTTTTTTTTTTTTTTTTGAGAAAGCTCTTCAGCGTTCTGAGTTTGCAATAACGTGTGGCAATTATTTAAAATCGCATTTTGTTATGCAACGGACGAGCGATGGTTGTCCTTAAAATTGGACAAGTGCTGAATGCAGCACGTAATAATGAGTAATTATCGTTATTTTAAACTATTGCATGTTAGTGTTTACTAGGTTTGCATGTGTTTACGTGATTTTGACAGTGTCGGTGTTTTATTTTATTTATATTTATTTATTATTAATATTGTAGAAACATCGACATTGTCTCATTCAACCCAGTAAGTTACCTACTCATTAAAAATAATGAGGGGCTGGTGGTTGAATTCTATTTTTTATTTACGTATGTAAGTCGTGTTAGTAATTGGAATGTTCAGAAATTTGAAATTCTGATCGTTACACTACTGACATACTTTTATTTCTATTTGAGCGATGTGTAATGATTTACTTGAAATTTTATTTGATTTTTCTTGTTTTCTCGTATTTAATTTTATAGTTTGTTGGCAAAATTTCAAGTTAATCGTTGCATATTTCTTCTATTTAACAATCATTATTTATGACAATATTGGGCATTTGCGTAAGTTATATTTTTTACGAAACCAACGTAAACTGATAAACCAAAAATTAGGGAGTAACTTTTTTCATTTTATTTTGATTTTATCGTTATTGCCGAACTTCAGAAATTCGTGTAGAATTATAAGCTTGCAAACCCGTCTTAATGTGGCAAGTTTATAATGGTAAGCTCAGTAATTTAAGTTAATCTTTTTACGACGGTTTCATAGTTTGTACCATTTGCTTTAACATAATTCAGTTTTAACTTAATTAGGTTTAATGTAAGTAAGGATATCATCATTTTTAACTGAATACATAATTATATATTTATATAAAATCGACATGTTAAAAGAACACTCCGTTACACTTAGAAATGGTTTTAACGCATTTGCCTATTTTTTATTTTATTTTTTCCAATACTTTGTATTGTTAATACCTAATGCGTTGTAGGACTTGGTTGCTTACAGTGTTTTACAAAGTTTTGTGTAAACAAGGCGCATTCATTTCAAATAAAGGATTTTTTAACGATTTGTTGTTGTTAACTCACCTACTCTTCCAATCCCGACGAGTTGAAAGATGTTGAGAAACCACTCTAATTGGAGATACGTTAAAATGGTAAATTTGTGGTTAAATCAATATTAATCGCCTTATAATTCACTGGTGCTATAAATTTATTAAGGAATAAAATTATATAATTAGAGGAAAATAAATTATTCAGACCTATGGCAATAATCCATCATCAATTTAATTAATATGAGAAACTTAACGGGATCTATCATTAAAATTATTAACAGCGAGTTAAGTATACGCTCATTTGATTACACCTTTTTGTTCAATAACTAATAATTTTGAGATTCCTAATGCTATAGTGGTTTATTCTTCTTGACCAATAATTATTGCCTTTTTCCTGGCATTCACAACTGACGCTTTGTCTCTTCTGGTTATTGTGTGAATTTTTACCACGAATCAATCACGGATCGACCAACTATCAAGTTTCACATTTAAAAGGTAAGTACTTTATTTCGTTGTATTTTTTTATTGTTATAAGCTGTAAACACTTCATTATTTCCGCACCCTCGGTAAGGTGTAAATTTCAGTATGCAAGTATAGCTAAATTGAGAACACAAACTTCGGAGGGAAAGAGGTTTACATCACCCCTTTATGTTTGCTCGAAAAAACAACCATATTGTACCCTTTGTGGATTGAAACCATTGTATTGCTAGGTTAGATCAAAAGTTTGCACGTGTCAGTACACCTGTATTAAAGAAATAATATACCCAGATGTTTAAATATTTTACCCTTCCTCTCGAGATAGTCAGGTTCAAGAGCATTCAAGCATGTTTCCTCAGAAGGGTTAAACTGCCATTTATTCATCTGTTGAAAATCGGAATTAAAGAGTAGGGTTGAACATTTGATCATTTATCAGGTTAATTTATCTTTATTTTTAATATTATCTGCATGACTTTCTTATTTATTTTTTTTAATCCTGACATTTCTATTAATGTACTTTTTTTATTTAGAAAATGTTAGATATTCATTTTGTAATTTTGTTGAGCTCATTAAGGGAAAATTAATTTATATTTTTTCAGATTGACAGTAATAGATTTTTGAAAAAAAATCTGTATTACGGCCATGTTAAATTATTCGTGCCTTTTAGCACAAATGAAATGTCATCGGAAAGATTAATTTCAGTCACATAAGTGAAAAAGCCTCAAACTAAGGTCACTGAGGTGTTAATTGTTATTTCTAGTTTTTTTTCGTTTGGATTAAATGTTACTACACTATAAACTGTCGTATACCGGTCGGGGAAGAATATGGAATCTTGACTTTACAATACTAGAGTAGTTTACTATAGATCATAATTAACCGCAAGTTTTATGATTAACCTGTTAATTTTGAACAAAAACCAAACCCATCATCCAATTTCAAGGACTTATTGGATCATTGTGGTCGTAAATTTTATAAACTAATCTGATGCTGTGAATTCAAAATTTTATATTTTCCTAATCGGTATATTTTTTTTTTGAATTTTTATTGGTACTTAAAAGCATATAGCAATACACTCTTAACCATACACATTCTTATTTTTGCTTGTAAAACTACCATCTTTGGAACTTTCGTCAATTGAGAAAATTCCTAAGTTTACGCGTTTTTTTTTGAGTACAGTATTTGTGTTTTCATGTTTTAATTTTAAAAACACGGAACATAGGAAGTTTTTATTTTAAATCTTATACCCAATTAATTTCCCCTTTTTTATTTTCTCCTCCATAATCAGCAGCAAAAATGTTTTCAATTTTAAATGACTTATTTATTACATATTTTTAATAATAATGTAGTTACTAAGTGTTTTATTTTTATTTTATGTCTGTGTATCAAATGATACAGATGGATAACCCAACTAAATAAATTATGGGAGCTATAAAAATGAAGAGACGAGCTATTATTTTTTTTCAGGTACAATATTATCAAGTTAATAATAAATAAATAAATAAAT
>QDEB01029635.1:0-11147 GCA_004193795.1 Asbolus verrucosus | reverse complement strand
TTCAGAGATTAAGTGCTGTTTTTATACACTCCCACATAATTTTCGGTTATGGATTATCAGAAGCAGGTATTGTAACATTATTTGATCCAACAAAAGCAAAGGATTCATAAAAACCAAACCTGGTTCTTCTGGTAAACCTGCTGCTGGTCTTACCGTTAAAGCGGTTGATTTGGTGACTGATAAGGCACTCGGACCTAACCAGAAAGGAGAGATATCTGTTAAATCTTTGGCAGTGATGAAAGGTTATTTCAAATCTGATAGCTCTCAAGCTTTCGATGAGGATGGATTTTTGAAAACTGGAGACATTGGTTATGACGATGAAGATGAGTGTTTTTACATAATTGAAAGATTAAAGGAAATGTTCAAATACATGTCTTGGCACATCTTACCTTCAACCATTGATGCTGTCTTGCTTGAACACCCTGCAGTTAAAGAAGCTGCGGTTTTTGGAATCCCGCGAATTGAAGAAAAAGGAGAAGTGCCGGCAGCTTGTGTTATCTTAAAAGAAAAATACAGCATTAACAAAAAAGAAATTGAAGAATTTGTTGCTGCTAGGGTTTCGGATTATGAAAAACTCAGAGGAGGTGTTATTTTTGTTGAGACATTAAAAAAAACTCCCAGCAGAAAGTTGATGAGGAAAGAAATTAGAAAAACCATTTTAAATTCTTTATAGATGTGTGAAAATAATTCGCTATTGACGGCGCATTTAAGTGTCATTTAAGAATAATTTATCTAATAATAAGTTGCTTTTTAACAAACATTTACACAGAAGATCTATAAAAAATTATAAAATTATTTAATGACTTAATGGGAGGGTTTTATGTATTATTTTTAAATTACTAAAACTATTTTTCATAACGTGTATGTAATTAACTACACGTAAATGCAATTTTTGTAAACAAATCGAATGGACAGTCTGATTTAACATACTTCACTATTATTATATTTATTTAAAATTTTTTGATATCTGTTTTACAAATAAAAGTTTTTAGGTGTTGTTAAACCGAATATTAATCAAATATTAGAAAATTTATGGAGGGTCTGGGTATTAGGTGTTATAAAGAATATAATAATTACTTCCACCTATTTCCAAAATATGGCATAACAAATTTTTGCCTCATATGTAATACACCTATACTGGTTTGAAATTAGTATAAATATAATAATTATTCACATTTACAAACGCTGGTAAAGCTCTGACTTATTTAGTCAAATTATGCAACCAACAATAGACCAGTGTAAAATTGAATGTGTTTTTTCTGTTTCACAACAGTTCAAATAATTGAATAATAAATTTTGTTAAATTTTCACCAGTAACAAAAGCTAACAATAGTTATATGTTATATATAACATATAAATTTAGAAGAGTTATTTAATTAAAACACTAAACCCAACCTTTTTACATTATTTATTTTATAGGCAATAAATATTACAGACTTCATCAAAATTTTCAAATTATGTATTCAGTATTTTGTAGAAAATCCCAGACGTATGAAGGTAATTCCCATTTCCCTCTGAAACACAAAACATTAAAACTAATAGTCTGATATAAATGGATACTTATTACTAAATTATTATTGTTATTACTTTAAACAAGATAGCAGCGGTGACTATAAAATAAACGTATTCACTGCAAATCATTCAGTGTTAAGCTTAAACATCATCGAAACAAACGTCGCAATGAAATTCTATTTATTTTTAACCTTATCAGTTCTTTTTGCAACTGTAGCACATGCACGTAAGTATTTAATAAAAACATTAATTCAGATACTAAACAATAGTTATTTACTGCTATAGAACGCTGCAATTCAAATGAAGAATACAGCACCTGTGGTTCAAGATGTCGAGAGCTATGATCCGGACCTTCATTTTGTACACTAAGTTGCGAAAGAGGCTGTTTTTGCAGAAGTGGTTATTTAAGGAATACTTTTGGTCGCTGCGTTCCGGCAAATCTTTGTTAGCCAGTTTTTTATATTAAATAAAAACATTCAACAAAATTAAACATGTGACTTCCAGTGTTTTGCAGAATCATTTTTCAAGCCAATAAATGCTTCGTTTGTTAATTAATTGTTTAATATTTCTCAAAAATGCGTTTCTACTCTTCACATTTATATAAAATTAAATAATAGTTATTTGTATACTGACGGACCAAAGTGGATCATTTCCTCCTAAGGGTGAGTTCATTAATCCCCCGAGGGAGGAAATGGCACTTTGCTCCAGGGTGCAAAATCACATTTTTCGAAAACTGATAAGAAAAAGTTTATATTTACATGACAACCATTATAAGGCGAACCGACTGTTTTTTTGTCTATATAACATAAAATAACTATTACGTCTAGAACGTAAAAGTATTTCATATCCTGCAATTTTTGGTAAAAGAAAAGGCCACAATTTAAGGGAATATTTATTATTACACTATATTATTTATTTTGAACAATATTTAAATGTAAATTTCCAGTAGTACAATTATTCAAAGTGATACTGCTTGAACACGCTAACTGGTTTAGCATAATAGTTCTTTCATGAAGACCCATTTCTATTGAAGAAGTTGGCTGATTTTCTAGAAGCGTTTGTCTTGATGAAAATCATCAGTCACTGTTGTAGAAAAAACTTGAGATTTGGAAATAGCTAAAATGTTCTTTGAAACTTCAATTTTCCTTTCAATCAATTCTTTCATATATCCATCCACAACTGCTGACGAGCGTCAGCCCCGATGTCTCTCAGACTGACAAAATCAGCTCCAGAGTCTACTAGCAAGGTTGCAAAAGATCGTCGGAAACAAAGACCCATGTAGCACTCCGCCTCCAGTAATTTTAAGTATGTAGCTATTTCCTTTGACTTGTTTCTGACTTTATTTATTCCAATGACTTGGTTTACACATTTTGCATTGACATACTTAATAAAAAATCTTGGATTAGCGTTGTACGCTGCACGTAAAACATAACATTTTTGGTACTTTCAGTAGGAGTCGGACTTGAAATGACGAATGTCCTTTGTGTGTTTTCGAATCTTGAATTTTTACTATAACAACTGGACCCTTATCTTCACTATCATTAAATGTTATTTTCAATAGCTCAACTCTTCTACATGCACCATATATTCCCATTATCAAAATACTCTGAAACAATATTTCATTAATTAAACGCCAGAAATAAAAATTAATCTAGATTACCTTCATTAATACAAAACTTAATGCGCTTCTTCTATAAATTTTTCAGTTTCTGTTTTGGTCAAGACTTTTGTCTTTTTTGGACGACAGCCTTCACATTTATTTTTCAAATATGGTATTAACTTTGAAAATTTTGCTATATCTACATTTTGTTTGAGGTTCAATGTTTTCTTCAACATAGAATAAATTGTGTTGTGTTTTCTTAGTGCAAATAACACACTTTCAGACACGTTCTTCAATTTCTTAAACTCACACCATTCCATGAAGTCTTTTGTAAACAGATTCATATTGTCTAGACAATTATTGCAGAATAAGACTGGAAACTGCTTTTCGTCCTGCTTCTGATATCGTCATCACTTTCGCAAATCATTTTTAGATTTTTACTATTTCACATGTAATACGCTGGTAAATCTCACAAAGTCGTAACCAAATGTTACAAAACTATAATCATGAAATATTTATGTTATGCCATTTGATGCTTTTAAAAAATGTAATTTGCTGCCATTCTTGTTATAATTTTTTCCAATATCGTTTTTTTTTTATACCATTGATGTTTTATCCTATCTGTTTTATTTAATCCTTTCTCTTATTCATTTTCTTATTTTTAAAGTACAATGTTTCAAAAATGTTATGACAGTTTCCAGTATGTCATTAGCTTTGAAGAGATGTATGGATTAATTTTGCTTCTAATGGCATTACGACCAATGTTCTAAAAATCAAAAATCAGATACACTGAAAGATGCTTTTTTAAACTGAAAATGATTTTATATTTGTAATTACATAGTTTTAATTTTCATTTAATATTCAACAATTTTCTAAACATTTAAATAGAACAAATTTTATATATTTACCTTAATATTGCTGTTGCCTTATCATTTTACAAAATTTTTATCAAAATTAAAATTTTGAAGCAAATATAGAAACTTTAGAGGTCGGAGCATGTTGATATTTGAAACTGGTGAATTTTTGATATTACTGCATCTCTGCAACCGGTTGTAGATTTTGGTGCAGAATCTGCACCTAACTTTAGCGTACTCGCACTATTAGGTGAGCTTAATTCTATATGAGAATAAAGTTGGCACTTTCGCGTTACTCTGCAGATATTTTCATGTAAAAAAGTACTCTCCTATTAGTAGCAATAGTGGGTACTTTCCCTAATATGTTACATTGTCTATCAAAACGCAATTATACGCAGTATGTGAATTCGAGTGTGTCCATTAGAACGAAAAATTGTTGATTTTATTTTATTTTTCTTCAGTTAATTCATATTACTATTTTAATCACATTGCTAAAACTATACAAAGATAGAAGATAGACTAAAATAAAAAAAACGCTAGTCTTTTGACTGTTTGTCTAGATTTAGATCATACATGTTTACATTCACATTCACTCAAAAAAATGCACAAACTTGCTTTCTTTGCATGACTTAATTAAATCTATTTATTTTTATTGAGTTTTTTTATTTTGTTATTAAATATATAACAACAAAGAAATACTACAAAAAATCTTTTGTAGCAGGGGCGTAAATTCCTAAAATTAATTATTTAAAAAAATTGTAATAAAATGTGCATTGTCTAATTTGTATTATAAATTTTACTCCTTTCCCTGAAGACTTACAGAACTAGAATTATAATATTTTGATGATCAATTATATTAATAAATACAAGGTGAGTCTAAAAGTGGATATAAAACGATTAAGAGTAAAAATCTTCAATTACGATTCAACTGAAAGTTATAACTTCTCTTTGCAATAAAAATTTTGAAATTTTCCTCAGGAGTGGATGGAAGTAGGAACTTGAAACTAGATATGTTGTTTAATTCATTAAAGCGGTATTAAGAAAACTGATTTTTTTTATTTAATATTATAATATTTTTATTGTCGTCCGATAAAATTTAAACAATTTAATTTTTTTCTTGTGAAATAAAAAATGTCCCTTAATTTTTATGTTTAAATTAACGGTTTAGAGAGACAAAAATAAGGAAATAAAGCTTCTCCTCAAAAGAAAATCAAGTTGCTTCATGTTAAATCCAGTAACAAAAGAAATTTTTATTTTTCAAAATAGCCAAACAAATTATTTTTACTCACGATGGCTGAAAATTATTGAAACAACGAATTGACCAATATGATTTTAACATTAGATGAATATCTGGGCAATAATTAAATAACTGTGAAGCGCTTTCATGAAAATCAAAGAGTGCTAAAAAAATATAACGTCACTGTAACGCACATTCTCTACAACTAAGATCAAATGTCATATGCGTCAAAATTTCTTATGAATGAAATTCTTCCTGAATGGACCCTCCTTCAAAACCTGCTTCCAAAAAATGTTTAGAAGGTCCAAAACTCCAAACGATCGAGACTTATGGAGGTCTAGGAGTTCGCTACTTAGATCATCTCTATCAAAACCTTAACAAAATACATCAGGTATAAAAATACAACAATAAACATAAACAATGTTTTCTTAATTCTGGAAAATTCCCAGATAGACACTGTAACAGGAGTTACAGAAACCAATGGTTCTGTCCGCTCAAGAGCCATCCAAATAGCCATAGAAATGAGGAACCAGGGAATTGTTGAAAACGACATAATTCTAGTCTGCAGCCGCTGTCACGCCGACCAGACCATAGTAGTCCTAGCGTCTTTCCTAATCGGTGCTATAGTAGCTCCACTAGATCCAAATCTACACCACAAAGAATGCATAGGTTTAGTAAAACAACTCAAGCCAAAAATCTGTTTCTGTGATCTTCGTACACTAAAGCAAATCGAGAGAGTGATCATGGAAACGGGTTTAAACTCGAAAATGGTCCATTTCGGTGACCAACAACAATACGCCATTTCTTTCCGCAAACTGTTAATGTCGAAACAGCACTCGGACCACTTCGACCCTATTAACATCGAACAACCCAGAAAGCGTATCGCTTTTATTTTACCCACACAAGGTGTTACTGGTCCACCAAAACTAGTGTGTCTTTCCCATCATTTTATTTACACCCAAACTTTGATATTTCACCAAGTTATGAGTTCTCCAGAAAAGCTGCTGTCCTTCTATTCCTTATCGTGGATAATGCAAGTAATTTTGATGTGTCTCTGTTTCGAGGTCCAAATTGTAAGAGTTTTGACTGGAACATTTCAAGAAAGAACCACCTGCAAAACGATACAAGACTTAAAAATTGATCACGTCTTTCTTAACACTGATTTAGCGATACAGTTAGTGGAACATGTGGCTGTTAGGGTGGGTCCTTCGTTTTAAGTTTTTCATTTCTGGATAACTCTTCAGTTCGTTTTAGGATTTTAATCTATCTTGTTTGAGGTGTGTTTTTATTGGGAGTTTATCCACCACGTTTCATGACATAAATAAACTAGTAGAACGCTTGCCAAAAGTGAGATTTACTCAATTGTACTGCACCACTGAAGTGGGGGCAGCTGTCGCTTGCTCACCAATAGATTATCTCGAATCTTTGGATAAAACTGGAGCTGTAGGAAAAGTAGTGCAAAATTATAAATTGCGAGTGGTTGACATAAATTCTAGAACAGATGTTGAACCGGAGTGTTGCGGAGAACTTCTTGTTGCAGGGGACTGTATGATGCTCGGGTAAAGATCATCATCTACATTAAATTTAATTACTAATCCAAACCATTTTTAGATATTTTAAAAATTTACAGTGCACCAAAGCCTCCATGCAGCAAGGTTATTTCAAAACTGGGGATATAGCTAGATATGACCCTTCAGGATGGATATATGTCGAAGGAAGAGTGGTGGATCTGATCAACATTAAAGGCACCAAGGTATCGCCACGAGAAATCGAAGATATTATAATGACGCATCCGTTCGTCAAAGATACAGCTGTGATAAGCAACGACAAAGAAATCGTGGCTTGCGTAATCGTCAAAGGCGAAACTAAAATAACCGAAACTAAATTACTGACGTATGTCAAATTGAGCAAAAATTCATTGATAACTCTAAAACTTGCAGATTTATTTCTGAAAGGGTGCCAGTGCAAAAATGGCCAACCAGAATTATTTTTATGAACGACTTTCCAACGACGCCTCTTGGAAAAATAAAGCGAGATGTGTTAAGAGAAGAAGTTCTAACTGTTAAAATCGAATACAGTGAGAGTGATGAAACTATGCCGATTGTAGGTTAAATCTAACAATTATGCGTCACAACTAATCTACGATCTTTGTTTTCTTTTTATATATGATCAATAAGGCTGTAATTTCATTTTTGAAGTAACACCGATAATTTGTGTCTAGACACAATCAATTATGTGTGTAACAAATGCTCCAAACAAATTCAAAATATGTTTTATTTGCAAAATTCGTCCCATTTTGTACATTGCATGGTTCAACACATTTTCGGCGAAATTTTTTTGTTCGCATTCTAAATCACCTTCGTATCCACATCTTGAAAAATTCGAATCGCTGTCCCGATTCGCTTATATGTCCTCTATTTTTTTGATAGTGAAAGTCTGCATTATCGTTTCGAAACTAAATAACCAAATGAAATTAAACGACCTATTATTATCAATGATAATGGTACAAACTACTTTGGTAACAGTGATAATAATTATAAGTTTGCAAAAATACACCATTGTGCAAATAAATCACAACCACAGACTGCTTTACATTATAGAAAACAGACGCAGCTACGGAATCGAAGAATTTTTCGATAAGGAACTTGAAAAAAGTCTTCATAATATGATTTATCAATTTTTTCTACCATATTTGGTTCTTATCATCATAGTCGTTGGTGCTTCATTATATAACTATCAGAATCTAACTACTGACCTGATTTTAAAATTGNNTCTGATAGCTTCCCTCAGATGAATTTCAAGAAAGAATTTTCTTTAAACAAGAAACTAAAAATATTGCAAACCTTACAGATGACTATTTTTGCAAATTTTCAAGTGGTTCCGCCGATTTTCAATACAAATTTGTTGTTATTTTGGGTCAGTTTTTGTAGCGTTTTAATAGCAAATTTTTTTCTTGTTATAACAAGCATTCAGGAGCAGAAGTATACTGACGAGGAAATTTTGTCGTTTGTGTCATATGTTGCGGCTTTTGTGGGATCTAATGTTATCTTCAAAAAACTTCAAAATGGGAGATGTGGTGAGATATTATTATTACTATGGTTGCAACACAAGCAGTGAGTAGAAGTAAACTCAAAAAATCAGTTTAAGTTTATTTTTATTTTTTTTATCAGTTATCAAAAATATAATACGCAATGTCTCAACATTTTAAAACGCTAAATTGTCAGTTAGTTCAAAGGTTGTAATTAAGACTATAGGATTTTTGCAAAATATTTTACAATCAATTCCGATTTTATTTACTGAACAACAAATCATTATTATTTGAAATTTAAACAGGTAAAGTCTTTTTTTTCCCTAAAGTACACATTAACAGGATAATTACTTTTGTTTGATGCGATTCTAATTCAGCCGACCTTCATTATATTGTGTACCAGCACCTCAATTACGTTTCACTTAATCTAACACAAGAGGTGAGCAAACAATACATTGAATCTACAAATTTTGTCATTACCGAACGAAACACTCACTCGAAATGTTTGACAATAGCAGATTAAAAAATAATCGCTATAAAGCAATGGCGAGCGATTGTACGATTTGTGCAACTCGTCCATCTTTGTATTTGAACCAGTTAAATGTTTGCCAGGCTAAATTTTATTACTGCCATTCAACTCCGTCATCGAGACCCTACTTTAGACCACCAAAAACTTTCAAAATTTTAAATCTTTTGTGCAGCCTGATCCTCGTGATTGGAGTCATCAACGACACTCAACATATTCAACAAATTCATAGAAATTTGACTACCAAAGATCTTCTGATTTTAGTTGAAATTATTTTTAACTTATCCACCATCGCTTTTAACATTCTCTGTTTTGCTGAAAAACCACATAAAAATAAAAGAGGCGCACGGTTTGATTACTTTAATCAACAACAAGTTTAAATTTGGAATCAGCGATCTTTTGAGTGGCCCATCGGCCAAAAAAATTCACGATACGTTGCTGTTGTTTATTTTGCTGCTGCTGTTTGAGGAATTAATAACCTTCTGTCGAACTTTAATCACAGAAGAACTGGATTTGACTCTGCTGATCAGAGTGTTCACAATTGAAATTATCATCTTCTCTAACGCATCTATAGGTCTTTACGTATTGCAGTTTTTGAATCTGTATGACAATATGTTCAGAAGATGCTACGTGGAGATGGAGAACTGTTTAAATCAGAATCATTCTGTGAACAACCGCCATATTAACATCACTCCATTTGCAGAAAAACTCCAAAAATTGCAGAGATTTTATATGTGTCTGAGACGCAATTTTAAACTAAATGAAACTTTCATTCAGCCTGGAATCATCATAATTTACAGTATCGACATTTGCTTGTTACTTATTGGTTATAGTTACCTTGCTGTAATGTTTGTTCGAGGGGAGTTATCTTTGTTGATCTCTATTTAAATGGCAAATCTATGGCAATTGTAATTGTATTTTGTATTTTCTGTTATGAAGCACAATGTGTTTTTGTCATGGTGTGTCTAATTCACTGCGAAAATATGTAATACTTATTTACACCAAACTTAACATTGTCTATTTTAGAGTCAAGAAATGATTTCGTTTTTGTTCAAATGTCCAATCAGCAAACTGAATACCATGGAATCAGCACAGGTGGAAACGCTTATTACCACTTTATCTTTGCAGAAACCAGAATTGAGAGCTTCTGACATATTTACAGTGGGAACTGGATTATTAGCTTCAGTAAGGAGTAAACTAAAAGAAAAGTTTGTTTTCGTTGATAATTCCAGGTTTCTGGAACTGTCTTGACGTATGTTTTGGTAGCTTTGCAGTTTCATGCTCTGTGGGCTACTAAATAATATCAGAAAGGGTATTAATGAATAATAATGCAGTAGAAAATGTGAAAATAAAAAATAAAGCAGAGTCGGTTTTCTTACGCACACGATTATGAATGTATTAGATATTAGACTTTAACCACTTAAATAAAAAAGATTGAAAATGTATTTTGATTCCACAACAAGTAACGAAGTGTTTCAGTTCAGATTAATGTTTGTTTAAAAAATTGTAATAGTATAGCCAAATATCATCCTAAGACAATCACCTAAATGGTTATCTCTCTTTAATTTTCTTTTAATTTCAGTCATGTGTATATTAGCAATGTCCGGTGCTTTCTCGAAAAATTTTACTTTATTGTAGTATTATGGATTTTTTTCCTTTCTCACTTATATTTACTTTATTTTCTCCCCTACCGCACCGATCAACACTTATCCCACATAATTTCAACAGAAAAATAAAACTTAATTATAAGGAAAAATAGAAACAACTTAAGTCGTTGATAAAACATCAGTGCAAAAGTCAAAAATTAGACGTCAGCATAAATAATTTTTTGTGATAAAGTAGGTAATAATGTGAATTTATGTACCAGAAAATGTAGAATACTTCAGAAGCTTCAATTTAGTGAAACTTTCATAAAAAATTAAGGATTATTTTAGAATTTAATTTTTGAAATATACAATTTCGGTGAATCGCCTATATAAATGATTATGTTACGATCTTTTTGAAATTAAAGGAACCAATTTTATTTTTTGATGTTAATTTTTTTATTACATAATAGTAACACTGACAAACAAACTGACAAACAACTTTCAGTTTAGTGGACCTTCATAAAGATTGAGCACTCTTTTTGAATTTTGGAGTCACATTTAATATTTTAATTTTGAAATTTTGATGGATGCCCCCTACATAATTGTGTTATTGTTAATTATTATTAATCTTATTATTTTTATTATTATTATTATTATTATTACTATTATTAGTAGTAGTAGCAGAAGTATTACAGCATTTGACTTAAGGTGAATTTATGTGCTAGAAATTATTAAAAATTTCCAAAACTTTGATTTGATACAGTTTCATAAATATTAAAAAATTATTTTGGTTTTTGGAGCTCC
>QDEB01029626.1:0-19616 GCA_004193795.1 Asbolus verrucosus | reverse complement strand
GACAAATGATCTAAAAGGTGGAAATTTCACCTTTTTAAAATGTTATCCTGTACAAATTCTGTCTTTTTCTTTTTTTACATATTGCTAAAAAAAAAACGGTATTTTTGCCAAAATACACAACATTTTATTCTATAATTCTGGAAAAATTTGTTAAGCCAAAAAATGTGTTAAATATGTATGTAATTATCTACTATAACTAATACAAACCACATTATAAACTACAGATAGAGAATTCAAAATGTTCACTTTAGCTTCGACTTTTATTTAAAAATTACCAAAAATTTTAATATCTCTACAGAATTGCATGAATTATATATAGATAACTGAGAATCACTTTAAACACATACAAATTTATTTTGTGGAAAAACCATATGGTCGACTGACGATTTGCTTATGATGCGACCACATAGTCGATTCTTCAGTTCGTCGACGAATCGCTAGTCCAAATATTACATGAACTATTGTCGACTTTCATAGGAACTTTGAATGAAAGATTAGTTGATGACTAGTTCAAATGAAAACAATGAAACATCTGCTCGCACTTGTAATTTTCAAAAAAAAATATTTTTTTTTGAATAAATTATGTAAAGCCATGGTCACCTGTTGAGTGCACATCAGGTAGAAATTTACGATTATTATTTACGACTACACGAGGATGGGATGGTTATATTTTCAAAAGTGGAAAATGGCTGACACGTTAACCTGAGGCTGTTTTTTCCATTAATGCAATAACTTATAATTCACAATCTTATCCAATCAATTTATGATTTTCTTTACTTCTTGGTAGTAGTTGCGCAGTCAATTACCTGCTTCGACAACCATCCAACCTCCATTCGGTATCAAAGAAACTGAAAATGCGCATGTAATTTTTGCTGTTGACGATGATCGTTTGAAGTATACGGCATCTGTTAACCAATGTTCGAGCTATTTGTGACAATTATGCACAAGTCACAAGATTAAGGGTGCAGTTATTATTTGACTAGGGTTGGATTTTGGTTGCGGGACCTGTTCGGAGCCAGGACCGGTCCTTATGTTCTTGGAATGCCCACCCCCCATTTACACGCCATTATATGTTTGCATGGGGTGCCTTTCCCAAACAAATCATCTTAACAAAGAATTCTGTCTGGTGCTTCGGCTTAGGTAAAATAACTGTACTGCGTATCTGTATGGACAGACGCTCATGGGGTGGTTATGGCTCCACTCTTATCTCTGTTGACTTCCTTCCTAAATAAATTGATTTTCGCATTTATTTGTGCCAAATAAAATTATAATTAAATGAGAAAATGGATTGCCAAATTTTTATTTTGACATTATCTTAACAGTAAAACAAACAGCTTATCTTATCAACTACGTAACGCAAGCACATTTTTTAAATTTGGTTTGGTGGAGATAGAGCTCGAACAGAAAAATGCCAAATGTGCGCGCCTCGGTAAAAACGATGTGTTGCAACAAAATTGGTTTATCTTATCACTGAATAAGTATAATAATAATATTAATATAATCACAAATATAAAAGAAAATTTTCTACATGGAAGGGTTTTCCATGAACTTGAACAACCAGAAATTGGTATTAAAGCTTCACACGCTTAGTTAAAAAGATCTAATGTGCATCCGGAAACCAAAGGATTTATATTTGCTATTCAAGACAGAGTGATTAATACAAGAAATTACAAGAAATGTATAATTAATGCCAACTTGATTACTGATGATAGATATAGGATTTGTAAGACAGGATTAGAGATAATTGAACACATCATTTCATCTTGTTCTGTTTTGACACAAACCGAATACAAAAAAGACATGATATGTTTGCCAAAATTATACATTAACGACTGGCTTTAAAATGTAATTTAATACAAGATCATAAACCGTACTATCAATGCACACCTTGTAGTTAAGTATTTGGAAAACGATATGTTTTGAACTATATTGGGAGAGACTGTTTTAATCGACACATATATCAGCGCCAATATCATATCATTTTATTTGATAGACAGAACCGACAGGTATATCTCTTAGATATTGCTGTGCCAAATTCACACAACCTTTTACAGACCTATAGCACAAAAACTGACAAATATTTGTAACTTTCTGCTGCAATTAAAAATTGATGGAATCTTGAAAAAAATTCAATTTTACCGTTAGTTATTTCAGCTACGGGTATAGTACCCAAATGGCCAATCAGTAATTTAAACACCTTAAGTTTAAAAGAAAATTTAATTGTTGAAATTCAATTCATATGATCAAAAAGTTTCTGAACAGTGATCACACATTGAACACTAGCGCTGAACTATGTCAAAATGATAATTCTAGTGCGGCAAGATGGCGGTAATTACGCTGGATTAAAACTACATCATCACTTGATAGAAATATCCGTGATGAAATGTGATTATACGGTCTAATGGCCATACCGGGTGGTAGCAGATATAATAAATAATAATACATCCTAGGCTAGTTTTTACAGAAATATTTAACGCAACATTGTTATACTGCATCTATATCAAAAATTGAAACTTACAAATTTGACAGGAATTTCCTGTTATGTTTGGTATACAACAATTTTATTTATTTATATTTATATTTGAGATAAACTGGATATTGACAAGATATTCTGATTTTAAGACATCACAAGATAAAATTTTTATCTTCATTTAAATCATCTTATAATAAAAGAGTGATTATTACTAAACTTTTTTTTTGTGTAAATGTATTTACTCTTTATCGTGGTTGTTAGAATATGAAATGTAACCAATATTTTTAGCAACATAAAACGATTAAACTTTTACAAAAAAAAAGTGAGATTAAAAAATTTTTATGGAATGAATTATCAACAGATCTTTAGTGTGATGTTTTGCCAAGAAAGTTTATTATCTTCAAATTATTTTATGAATTCTTCTTTTCTTAATAAATGGAAAGAGTAATTTAAACTTAAAAAAAAGACGGTTTTGGTATTGTTAAAATATGTCTAATTGAAATTCACTGGATCCAACAATTCTTTTAGTAAATTTATTTTACTCAAAAAATGTATTATTTTGAAAGAAATCGAACAAACTATTTGGTATATTTAAATGCATTGTTTATTCCTGATAGTAGACCTGAGATTAAATGGTAAGTCATTCGATATGCTTTCGATCTGTATAAATACTGGTCTAATTCTAAAAAGCAGAAATTATCATAAAATATAAAAGTTCTTCCAGTATAGCTGTTAAAGATACAATCAATTTTCTTTTCATTTGGACCTCCAAGAGCATTTAAAGGAAGATTATACTAACGAGATTTTATTGTAAAAGATGGATAATCCATAAAGAAAATTTTATTATCAACGATAGTAATAATATCTCCAGAAGGTTTCTGATAAGTATGCGATGTGTTCTTAGAATTTCCAAAACGAAAGATACTCAGTAATTAATTTTGCTTCTGTAAAGATATTTTCATTTAATTCAATCATCCAAACCCACTTATTTATTATAAAAACTGAAGCCTTTAACTTCGACATATTGTAAACTGAGTTAACGACGACTACGCTGAATTCATCCCAGACTCACGGGGTTTAATTTGCTTTGATTTCTTGGACAGGGTTTTTTTTACTTAATCCCTCACCCCTCGTCTTCGACTCTGGACTGACTCTGTCAAGCCTCAAATGTTCACTGAACGATTTTTATTTTATTTTATTGATAATGGGTTTTATGATTTCTTTTTTATATGTAGAAAATCGAGGTGATTTTTCATATTTTCATATTTCATACGAAATTTTTAACACCTGAAGTTGCACGTTGAATAATATCATCCTTATTATTTTTCCAAAACGGTTTTAATATGTTGCGATATAAAAAGCCTAATGGAGCATAGTAATTTTTTTTATGGATTGAAAAATATTTCCATCTCTAATGCGACTGTAATATTTCAGGCCAAAACCATATTGTTTTGGAAGTAATTGTTTTCTATGGACAATAATTACCATTTATTTTATAAAAAAGGCTCTGTTTTTATCGAATGTCTAAAACAAAATTTAAACATTCTCCATTAAAGTTTATTAATTGATTTAGCTGATTTGTAACGGAAACACGAAGATTAAATATATCGGGTTATTATATATATTTGTAGTCAAAGGCGGCTGCGAATTATTTATAAAATATTGCCGCTCTATATGAATAATTACCAATTTTTACTAAAAAAATTTAATTACAGAGAACAACGTTTTTGATTGTTGGCTGCACTGGTTATTAATTGTAACTAGCGCAAGATTAAACTACATGTAGTCAATTACTTCCCTACTTACTTTTACATTTGTTTATACAGCTGTCTTTGACTACGAACATTTGCGATGACCTGTATAGTCAGTACGATTAATTGGTAATTATTTTGGATGCGTCAATTCAATATTAATTAATGATCTAGGTGAAATATTTGGAGTAAATGCATATGTAACATCACTTTGGAAATTACTTTGATAACTGGAAGAAACTAGAGAGCAGTGAACTGAAAGATAATCAATGTCTTTTGTAATATTTTTTCTTTATTATATCTCAAGACTTACCACCATTTTTACTGAATTCGCTTTGCTCATAAGTGTTTTTTTTGTCCGGAATTTTACTTCATTATTTTTATACTCTCCAGTAAAACTCTTCAGTATTCTTCAACTATACCAGAGACTTGTTGTTTTTAAAGCAATTTATCATTTTAGCCCAGATAAATTAATAGGATTTTCTAGATCTAATTGTTTTTTCTAGATCTAATATGTATCAAACTCATTTATTCAGTCAAAAAGTCTTCGCTGAAATTCACGGATTCTGTCCGGTCATGAAGCGTCTTTGACTGATGCTCCTGCACAGTTCTCTGAATTCACGGACTATTTTTTTATCCTCTGACTTTTTCATTTCATTTTTAATAATTTGTCAAGTATTTCTACACATTCATTACATACTTTGAAGATTGTTTTCAGCATTTTTTTAAGCAATTAATAATTCAATCATTTTTTATAATAAGGGATTTTTTGCATATTTTCTAAGACACCTTTACATTGTCTTAATTGTGAATAGATATGTTACAGATTATCTACTTTTTTCCTGTGCTTTCTTTGCTTTTGTAATATGTGTGTAATATGTATTTAACGATTTCAATTTACTTGATACATAGGCTATTGTTGCATCAATTTTTGCATTTCGATTTCTTTTATCCAATGATAATAAATGTGAGGGTTTGTATAATTAAAAATTTTTTTTGATAATTTTATAATTTTAATTTTTATCTAGCTCTAATGTTATTAATGTGGGTTCCTTAGCTAAAGGTGATGGCGATCTAGATTTCGCTTCGCTTCGATCGAGTTGTGAGGACGTTGATAAGGATAACAATTCAGTTGGATTCACTTCGTTGAATGGTCTTTAGACCTGAATTTTCTTCGATTGCTGAAAGGTCTTTTGGACTAAGCACTTGGTGTGCAATTTCATGAATATTCTTAAGTAACTTTTTATATTCTTCCTTGATTAAATGTTCTTTAAATTGATTTAAACAAAATTAATTTAAACAAAATTTAGCCTCTAAATGGCTATTTATATTTATAATAGTAAGACGTAGCGGTTCTGATAAAACAAATTTTCTCCAAAATCGTCTAAAGCATTTATTTTTCCATATATGTTACTTATATGTAAAAGATTTAGAAGAACCTTATTATCTATTATTACAAAATATTTGTGGTGACGAAAAAGTACGGGAAATTCAAAAATTAATAAAGGATTCAAGTACATTTTAACCGCTATCGATGTGTTTTCAAAATATGCTTGTGGTGAACCTTTGAGAAATAATCGTCTTTAACCCTTAAAAGTGGTATACAAGTGATATTAAATGTTTTTTTTTAGATCATGCAAGTGTTTTCCTAAAAATATTCAATCAGACAGAGAAAAAGAAGTAAAGAAGTACAGGACTTTTTTGAAGCGAATATATGAATCATTATTCAACATACACCGAAATAAAAGCAAGTGTTGTTAAGAGATTTAATAGAATTTTAAAAGAAAAAATGTGAGAGCAATTTATTGGACAAGGAAATTATAAATGGATCGATATACTTTCCAAACTTATAAACGATTACAATAATACAAAAATACAGTATCATAGAAATGAAACCTGCACAAGTTAATAAGAATCAATATTTAATAGTGTTTAAACCGAAACCAGTAGAAAATATAAAACATAAATTCAAAATTGGTGATTTTATACGAATAAGCAAATTAAAGGATTTATTTCAAAAAGGTTATATAGCTAATTGGTTCACAGAGGTATTTGTAGTAGCAAAAGCTTTTAAAAATGATCCACCATATTACCACCTAAAAGATATGAAAGGTGAATAAATTAAAGGAACTTTTTATGAACAAGAAATAATGGAAATTAAATTTCTCCATCATTATCTAGTTGACAAAATATTAAGAAAAAAAAGGAAGTAAGATCTATGTTAAATGCCTTGGTTTTTATAATACACATAACCAGTGGGTAGATAAAAAAGATATTGCATAAGAGTCCGACTATGTTAAAAAAATGAAAATAATTAGGATAGCAATAATTATGTAATTCAGAGAATAATATCCTGTAATAATATATAAAATTTCTATATTTAATAAATTATTAAAAATAATTTTATTTTATACATCTGTTGAATTCAGTGAAGCCTCATGCGGGATCTGAGATCCTGAATTTTCAAATTTACCTTGTTTAATAAACTTTCCGTCAACATTTATTAGTAAGAGAAAGCGTGTTTGCTAAACGTCTTTTTGCTCTTTCTTTCTTATTACTTCTAATAACACGATTTTTGTTTAATAAAGCATTTATTTTTTCTTCATCACAATTATTAACATCTTTTAATTCTT
Source organism: Asbolus verrucosus (assembly GCA_004193795.1). Taxonomy (NCBI): domain Eukaryota; kingdom Metazoa; phylum Arthropoda; class Insecta; order Coleoptera; family Tenebrionidae; genus Asbolus; species Asbolus verrucosus. The sequence continues at coordinate 12,759 of QDEB01029626.1, read as the reverse complement.
TTTCTAGTACATTAATCTTGTTATCTTCATATTCTATTTCCTCATTCATTTTTTTCAATTGTTTCAACCGCAGCAACTCCTAATTATTTTAAAATCCTATTTTCCATAGATAACTGATCAGAAGCTTTTACTTTATTACCCACAAATAAGTGATTGAATTCAATACAATCTATTTTAATTTTACTTTGAATAATTTTTAATTGATTTTTACCTACGATATCAGTTAGTGCCGTTATTTATTAGACCGAGAATTCAACGAAGTCTGACAAAGTCAGTTCAGAGTCAAAGACGAAGTCTCATGATCGGACAGAGTCCAAGAATTCGGGTCTTTAGACCTGCACGAGCGAAACGAATTCACAGATTTATTAAAAACTTCGTCAAATTCTTCTTCTTCGTTAGACAACCAACTGCTTTAGAATGTGCTTGAGATGCGTTTGGAGTGTGTTTAGTTTTAATTTGTTTTTATTTCTTATTATATTGTTTGATATTACTTGATTTTTTATTATATTTGATTAATGTTTCACCGTAAGAAATTTTATTTGATTTCTAACTGTATTCTCGCCAATTTTATTTAGTTTAGCAAAATCCTTCAACGTAATACCTTTGGAATTGAGATCTCCTTTATGTGCTAAAAAATTTAATAAAATTTAAAAAAAGACAAAATATGATATCAATGCGATACAAAAAAGATTTCAAAAATTTGTGCCATGAAAAATTAGAAATAAATATCAATGAATACAACTGTCACAGGAATTGAAAACAATATTTTGAATAATTTTTTTCTCTTATAAATGGAGATCAAAATAAAATAAAATATCAAACAAATTATACTTATTAAAAATTCTTTACTTCCTTATAAAAGTATTAAGATTAATCTAAAAATGTAATGTGAATGTAAAAGAAGTACTAATCCCGATGTGAAAATAATACACGGATTTCAACTAGAAAATGTTATATTTAGAGAGGGAGATAATTTAGAAGAAAAATATTGGGATGGACAAAATGAAATCAAATCTTTTTGTCTAGAATATAAGAAATGGAAGAATATGGTACAAATTGGGTTTTAAACGGAGTAAATTATTTATAGATTAATATCAATAAAGTCTGGAAGTTGTTTGGAATATATTCCAGACATTGAATTCCATATACTTAACTATCCAAATGATTAAAAGGATTAAAAATAAAAACGCGTATATAAACGTTAAAAATATGATAATAAATGTTTTATGTCCAGCATATTATCTTATTTACATCCAGCAACAAAAAAGTCATATAGAATTAATAATTACAACAAACCAGAAGTGATAAATAAATTAAAATTCGAAGGAATAATTTTCTCGTGGTAGTCAAAAATATTTCAAAGTTTGAAATACAAAATAAAATTGCTGTGAATTTATTTCATTATAAAAATGATAAAGTTTATCCACTTGTAACAAAAAAGAAACAAGTGTTTGATAAAACTGTTGATTTATAGTGTTTCAGACAAGAGGATAAATCACACAATTGCTGAATAATAAATTTAAATACTTTATATAACAGTCTACTAGGATGTGATGGTTATAGAAAATGGATTTGTAGGAGATGCCACAAAAGGTGAAGAATTTTAAGAAATCATCAATAATTTTGTAATCTTTGAAAAATGCCACTTAGTTTGTATGTTTGCAGTAAATGTAGAATATTTTCTAATGAACATAAAGAAGAATGTATTGGAGATCAATCTAATAAGGGAATTATAACAAAAAAGCCAACATTAAAATTTAAAAATATTCAGCAAATGCAAAGACTTCCGTATATATTGTGATTTTGAGTCTATTTTGGAAAAAAAAATTGTGATTCGGATTCAGAAAAATCATATACAATTAAAAAGCAAATTCATGAACCATCTGGTTATGAATTATATGTTAAAAGCGTCTATGACAATACAGAAAATCCACTAGAAATTTGCAGAGGAAAGAATGCCGATAAAAAGATTGAATACAATTTGTAAAAACATATGCAATTTGATGAAACAATAATAGATAAAGAATTAAAAGGTTTTAAGATTACACAAAATGTTATTTATGTAAAAATGTATTTACAGAAAAAAACTGGAAGGTGATGATGATCACAATACAAGAAAGTGTAGAGGAGCGGCTTGTAATAATTGTAATTTAAAAGGTATTACCACTATTTATTCCAATATATTTCCATAATTTAAAGAATTATGATGGTCAGTTGCTTGTAAGAAATCAGGCAAATGATAATAATGAACTGAAACTAATTCCAAATAATCAGGAATAGCAATTTCTTTTAATGAAATGGTGAAAATGAAAGATAAGTTGGAAATTATTGAACTAAGTTTTATAGACACATTTAGTTTTTTAAGTGGATCGTTAGATACTTTATCATCTAATCTAGAACCACAACAATTAAGAGAGAAATATTTCTCAGACTTAAATTTAAATGTGTTGTTTAGAAAATAAGAAAAAAACGGTATTAGAAATGAAATTAATACATGGATTCTTTTTTCAAATTTTTAGAAACAAAAACCTGCAATGACTAAATTTTATATTTCCATAACAAAGGAAAATATTTTGACTGATCTGAAAAACTAAGCAAAAATGATGAAAAGTTACTTGAAATAAAACTAAAATTTAGTATTTTTAAATGGGGTCCAAAATCAAGTTAAAATTGGTAAAACACTACTAAGCGAACGTTAAATTTTAATTTACATTTTACATTATGAAATCGAAAACGATATCAAATAAAAACTCAAACTGCAGAAGAAAGAGAAGCAAAACTTTTTGACTGGCTTTGTGTACTCAAATTATCACCTACATGGCTTTTATTATGATGTTTAGAATTTCTGCATTTTGTGGTCACGGTAATGATACTTATTAGCACCAATTAGCAACAACTTTTGACACAACTTTTATTCAGTTTTATTATTGTACAGGACAGTTTATCATGGTGAGTTATTTACAACTGACTTTTCTGCATATCAACCAATGTTTTAGTTTTTTCAAACCAAAGTTGTACCATGAACTATGATATCGTGAGAATATCACTAAACTATACTTATATCACAGAGTAAACTAGTTGGCTAGTTTATCAATTACTGCAATGTGAAGATATTAAAACAAGTTTAAATGTCTGCATCTAGATTTAAACAGAAACGTTTTTAAATTATTTTCTGCTTTTTTCAGACAGAGCGTGTCGAAGATTTAGCTAAAAATTCTTGACTCCGCCAGTTGGATGCGATTTAAAAAAATGTGATATTCCCAGCAAGAGCGGCGACCCCAAATGAATTTAAAGAGCACGCCCTTTGTTTCGTTGAGGCTTATCTAGGATTTAACTGCAAGTGCGGGTCAGAATTTTAGAATAAAATGAGATTATTTACTGCGAAATAAAAAGCGTACACTGGAATCGGAAGATAAATAAAACCGGTCCTTCTGCTGGTTTCGGGGATGCGATGGTAATGTATCCGTGACTGAACAAGAATAATAAGAAGTGTTTGAGTAGTGGGCAGCACAAGGATATACTGAGTGGAACTGCCACATTTTTTGAAATGAATAATAGGTCTAATACAAAAATATCGGAGACAAACGATATATTAAAAAGAAAAAAAAAAAAAAAAGAAAAAGAAAATTGAAATTACATCTCTGGAAGCAGAAACAGAAAAAATATTTTTTCACTGCAATTTCTGTTTTTATTACAACATTGATTATGTTTCGGATATCTCATTATTAAGTTATCTTATATTAAATAAACGATAAAGAAATATCAGTATTATTTTTTTGAAATTTACATTTTAATCGTTTCATACGCTGGTAGTTGAGTTTGGAAAATTATTCTTAGACAGAATACTAAGTAAATAGTATGATGGTAACCAACACACTTTTTGCAGCTAAAGACAGAACGAAACGAAATAAACGTCAAATTCACCGAAAATACTTTCTAAAATAAACAAGTAAACGCGCTTTGTAATTTGGTCTTTATAAATATATACAACGTATTTCGTTACTATTAGTTACACAAATAAATAACCAAAAACTCACCATTAGAAAAAAAAATATGTTCATAGATAATAATAATAAATAGCCTTTATTTAAGCAAATAAAATGGAACAACAATTTGATAAAAATAATATCTATACCTTTTGACATATTTTCTTTTGTTTCTGTGGTGAGATACACATACTTACTAAAAAAATATATAATTAAAGTGTTAATTGCTTGTTAACTTAAATTGGATCGGTTATTATTTTACAAATAATTGACCGACCCGTAGCAAAGAAAGGAAAGTGTTGCTTTGAAAATGAGATATGCAGACAAGATCGCAAATTTTGAGTGTCTATGACCCGAGTTAGATGACTGTTATGATTTTATCACTGGTCAAGATACTTAATTCAAGAAATATTTCCTTATTTTCAAATAATAATCACTTTATTTATTTAGAATTTAAAATAGTGAAATAATTTATAATAAAGGGGGCTATCTATTGAAAGAGAGAGAACTTAGTCCTTTCAGTTCTCTCCTATGTCTTGATACTTGAAACTTTTTTGTGATTTAAACTAATAAAAGTAAACTACTGAATTACTACTTTTCACGCACATAAACAGTCGTTATTTAGTATTGAGCGCGTACTAAAGACTATGTTTATTGTGAGCTAAAATACTTCAAATGCCATTTTACGGAAACATTTTCAATATGAGAGTTGAATTGTTTGAAAGATAATACACTTGTCCCATTCAAGACTCGTCCCATTCATACCAGTTCCCCCACTGACAAAATTACAGCATGGTAATTTTAGGTCCATTTTAAATATTCACAAGTTTTCAAAAGGAAAAGTGCCGAAAAAGCGATTGAAAGTGAAAACAAATTAAATCTACTTTTTTTATTTGACAAAAAATAGCACTGAAATTCATTTTAAAAATCTGAATTCCTGCAACTAATTAGGCATACTCTTAAAGATTTTAATTAGGCTATGGCAGAATTGGCTTTAAAGTAATAATGGTAATAACCATAAAAATTGTAGCTCCTGTCAAATATTGTTTATTGGTGGATTGCCGTAATGAATGAAAATAAAGATCCTTCATTGCAACGAGACCCAGGCAATGTAGATGTTTGTCGGATATCTATTATCTGCTAATAGACACTACTAGGCAGAAATTAATATTTTTATTATTATTGTTACTCTTGTTTTAAAGTCAGCACCGTCATAGATGTTTGTATAGTAGTAGGAGTCTCTAATTTTAGCAAGATTTTTATAAAATTCTTCCAAGGATCTTAAATTGATATTATTTCATTTTTACCGATTTGTTTTATTCTCTCTTTATTAAGTTGTTTGAACGAATAGTGTGCTGTAATTGAAAAATAAGAGAATCACCTGTTCTGACTTAAAGAATCTCGTATTTTTTAAAATTAAAAAATATAAGTGTTCCATCGAAAGCAGCTTTGTATAATTTTTTATTTGCAAAAGCAATTTCATTAAACTTTAAAATGGGATTACTAATGACACTAATCTAAGTTGTGATAATCAATTCGTTTTTTTTAACGATTAATAATATTAAGCTATAGATCTAGGAGATTAACCGAAAATAAGAATGGAAGAGATAGTTGCATTTTTCATGATTTATGATTTTTTTGTCTGGATTTATGGTTTAAGAAAGATTTGCAACTCTCGTAGCCATAAACTAACCATTTTAAAGTGACGGAAATGTCTAGTCACATTTGAATGTGGATTGAACACCAAACATAATATATTATTACTTCTTTAAGTACTAGTTTTATTAGAATAACTGACAACCCTAACCATATGTTTATTGATAGATTTGCCTTAATAACCGGTTTTCGGAAAAATTTATTTTTTAATTCATAAATTTGGCATATACATTTCAAACGAAATACCTAACTCACTTCTGTTATCGTAGAAAATACTGTTTATCACAAAATACTGCTATAATCTATTATGCTGTTCTGCAGAATTATTGACGTTTAAGCTTGTCATTGTTTGTCAACAGAATCATAACTTCAAAGTTGAAATTCGATAAATTAATTGATAAATTATATAATTAAACATTGCCAACCGAACTTAGAGAAATATACATTTTTTATTCTTTTCCTTTTATTTATCAAACACTAATTATAAAAAAATGACGTAGCAACTGGGATTTGTTGCATGGTCATGGATAATGACAGTTCTTAGAATTCTGAAGTTATCTGTCAATTTACAAAATATTTTCAAATAGTTATTTCTTCTGAGACAGATATAGTCAGACTAATGTGTTCATTTTTGTAAAAAATGTCACATAAATGAAAAGCAAAAAGTTATTTTTTAGAATCATGTTGTATATCATATGTTGTAATCATATCAATTGATACAACGTTTGCGTGTACTACAAATACATATATTTTAACCAAAATGTGTAAATAGCAGAATACTTTAAATACATTGAAATAATTAAAGAAATTCAAAAAGGAATTATCGTAGTAATAGTTTTATTCGAACAATTTAAACGCTATCAGTAACAAAAGCTACCACAAACGTAAGCATTAAAACAAACAATTCTTTCGCTCACATTAAATTAATATTAATTTTATTTTACACAGGTCTGTTAAATGAGAGTATTACATGATGCAAGGAAAATCAAGAATGATTAATTGGACTGAATAAATTTAATCACAAGAAGGGATAATGATATGGCAATAACAAGAGGTGGGTATATCTTGGAAAATAATTTTAACTAGATGGAAAGATAATAAAAGTACATTACCTACAGATCCAATTGGAAGAAGTCATGAATTTCACCAAAGACCTACATGAGACATATTTTCAGAATTTTATGGATATATTTCGAACTTTCAAGAATAAGGTTGAGCAAAAGCGAAATAATAAAGTTAGGAAAAAAAGAAAAATTGAGAAACACGTATAACCCCAACAAAAAATGAAATTGAATTGGTACCAGAATTTTTTAACAAGACTACATGGAGAAGAACAGCATTTAAGGAAGGTCAGACCATGGGATTGGTGGAGGGCAATAAAAAACTTTTTCAATTTCTTTGAGTGTTGTTTGCATATTAGTATAATTTTAAGTCTTCATCATTAAATTTCTGTTTCTATTGTTTACACTTTATCTAAAGTTTAATTCTCTGGTGACCTGTTGGGTTGTATAGAATTTTATTTTTATCATTATTATAAATATACGTTTAATGTATTTGTATCCAATATTTAAATAAAACAATATAAAGTACCAAAGTCTGTTCTACTATGCAGAAAATAATGTAGTTACCTAAAAAAATTTGGAACTATGAGATGTTCAAATGACCGTTAAAAACCAAAGATTCGTCACAATTTGTAATTGTAACTTAAATTGAACTTGGCGCCATTACAAAATTTCGGTCTTTCTTATTTATTGGCCGGCACGGTAGCGTTTATTAATGTATGCTCACTATAAGCTTTTAAATCCTTTTGCATACACCACAACGCACCATTTAATTAAAATAGGAAATCGAATTGCACGGCAATAAGAGACTAACTAAATACAGTTGGGCTCAGTTAAAACGAACCCTGGATATAGCGAACGTTCACCTATAACGAACGAATCTAAAAGTCCCGTCCAAAATTTCTATGAAACACGTGTATTTTTTATGGCTGTAACGAACATTCCTACAACGAAAGTTCGGTTATAACATACACGTTCTTTATTCTCTAATTGCATTATAGATCGGTTATAAAGAACTATCGAAGAATGGCAGAAGCGATTAATGTTACGAGCTTGGGAGCCAGTCAAAATAAACTTTATTTTTAGCATTATGCATCTACGTCTTAGGCATCAATTGGTTTTTGTCCACTTCAGTTAGTGCGTATCTCAGTAATATTCTTCCAGCACGATGTCAAGTGATAAAATTAAACGAACACCTATTACCTATTTGTCTGATAAACCGTCCATAATTGCTAAACTGCAAGATGGAAATGCGAATGCACAAATTTGACTCAAATATAATTTAAACGAAATCAACCTTGTCAACAATTTGGTGAAACAGGGGAAAATATTTAAGTGCACGTGATCAAAATACAATAGTGACAGTGAAGAAATTACGACAGCCTGTGCGGAAAGATGTAGATCAAGCACTTTTAAAATGGTTTATACTGAAAAGAACTCAAAATCTTCCTATTTGCGGGCCAATTTTACAATCAAAAGCGCAGCATTTTGCTGAATTGTCCAGACAGCATGAAGGAGAAGACAACATCAACATAGAAATGATTTTAATTGCACTAAGGGATCGATTTAAAGAATGATATAACATCAGTTCCGGAAAAAGTCATGGGAAAGTAACCCAGAACTGGCTTTCAACTCTATGGCCTAATCTACGACGACGTTATGAAGGTAAAGACATAATCAATGACGACGAAACTGGATTTTTTTTCAGGATGAGCCCAATTAAAACCCTGAAGTTTAATATGGACGGATCTGAAAAAAAAAAACAACTTCTAATCATCAAGTCAAAATCGCCTCGATGTTTCAAAAACTGTCCAAAGTTTCCTGTAATTTATATGGCAAACAAAAAAGCAAGGGTAACAGGTAAAATATATTCAATTTTATAAGAAATTGGGATACTGAACTTGTGAAAGAAAAAAGAAAAATTTTGTTAGTTATTAACAATTGCCCTGCTCATCTAAAAATAGGAAATTTAAAATGCATTGAAGTCGTTTTTCTTCACCCAACATTATAGCCGTCTTGTAGCCGATGGACCAAGGTGTAATTCGATGTTTAAAGTCCCCTCTATAGAAGAATGCTACTAATGAAACTAATTAAGGCTTATGACCAAAACGTGGAGTTTAAAATTTTATTGGAAAAGTTTCTCAAAAAACGATTGCAAACTGTTTTCGGCATGTTGGTGTTTATGTCGATACAGGGTTTGGCGAAGAAGATGATCTTTCAGTTGCTCAGTGGAGATGACGACGAAGAAAATAGAGAACTTATTTGAATGGGCTCAAGAAAATAATATTCAAGATTTTTGTCAATTTAATTTGGATGATTATAATATGGTAGATAATTGTTTGGAAATTGCTGAATTCCCAGATGATGTTGCTATTGTGGAGCAGCCTCTAAATCAAGAAAACGAAGATACGGATGCTGCAAACGACAAAGAAGATAATGTAGAAAATACTGGTTACGTTCTAACAACTCGGGAAGCCTTTTCAGGTCTAAAAACAATAATAATTACAGCAACACCAACGTAATACGTATCAAAAAAAAAAAAAAAAAAATCAAAAACAATTTCACAAAAAGTTCCTTTATGATACAAAAACTCATTTGTGATACCAAAGTAGAAAAATACTTTACTGTAATTCATAGTGATGAACGAAAATTTTCGGCATTAAAACAGATGACATAAGTGAGCACACACATCTCTTTCTTGCGGCGTCTTCGTCTATCAAAAAGTCAACAGCGACTTGATGCACTTATTAAATGAACACCGATAGATAGATGTCTATCCATACGGTGGCTTGGAGTAGGTAATTAGAATTCTTAGGGTTGATTTCACGTTTAAAAAATTGTTTGTTTTCCTTCTTAACTGAATTACAAATTTTAATCGTAATGTGACCGCAGTTCTCCTTCCGTTCGCCACCTTCCTAAAAGCGACTTTTCCTTTCGAAGCATCGCCAACCGCCGAAACCAGGGGGCGACTTCCCTCGGCCTCTCGCACAGCTACGCCCCTGACCATCCTCTTCGAATGACCAGATCACTCGACGTTTGATCCGTCCGAACCGGCCGCGACATACGTCGCCGCGGTCTCTTTCCGCCCGCCCGCCGATCCGCCGGCGTCAACGCGGCAATCAGACGTCGCAACGGAGGTCAAGGCGACGTGCCCGCGGAGGCGGCGACGGCGTCGCGTCCGAAGCCCGCGCCGGCCCCAAGAGCGCGGAGGACCGCCGGCGGCCGCGAGGACGTGGAGCGCGACGGCGGCGGTCGGGCGGCGTCGTGCGCAGTCGTGCGGCTGCCATCATTGCGAGCCGCCTCGGCGGCCGGGGGCGCGCCCTGATTGGTCGCGCGCGGAAGCTGGCGCTTGCCCATCGCGGCTCAGTCGGTGGCCAGCGCAGCGGCGAGCAGAGGTTGCTGTCACGGACGACTTGCAGCACTAGAGCCCAGCACCACGTGTGCGCGCCGCGACGAGTGATAGCAGAGCCGGTGACGAGGTGCGCGTCGCACCAGTGGTGAGCGTGACACGATGTGCAGATAGTGGTGAGATGTAGTGAGCGAGAGCTGTGATGCCGCTGTGCCGTGGCCGCGAGTGAACCATGCCACACGTCTCGTCCAGTGGCGGCGATGATCTCGGCAGCACCGATGAGGTTAAGGTGTTTAAGGACGAGGGCGACGGGGAGGACGAGAAGAGGTCCTCTGAGAACCTCACCGAGGAGAAGAGCAGCCTTATCGACCTCACCGAGTCGGAGGTAAATGTCCGCGGCCGACGGGCGGGAACTCCGCGAAAACGCGACCGCTGCGGACGGTCCCGACGCTTATCAGCGATAGACCGAATCGGCGAGATAAGACGCATTCTTGCGGCTCCTTCTAATGGAAGTTTCGTTTTTCGGGGCGATTGAGCCTTTGTATGTTCGTTGTTTGGTGCAAAATTTAGCGAATCAAACTGACGGCCCGCACCGGTAGTCGCGTTTGTAAACAAATCTCACCGGCAAGAACTGGTGCAGCCAAAATAACGTGTCATTTGCCATTATTATATAAATGAGCTCAGTAAGCACCAGTCTTTAAAAGTGAAATTTGATTTTAATGATTATGATTGAAAATCATCCATTTCCGGCATTTTCCAAAAAGGTCCAGGTTGGTTTTGGGACCAAACAAAACAAAATTCGCTCAGATTCGGCGATTCGTGCAATGGAGGTCAGCTCTGCGAGCTTTCAAAATGTACATAAAAACACTATTTGAATCTCGTACCGTAATTTGTGAAAATGTCTACATGTAATCGGTTTTGCCAAAACTAAAACTGGCCATTCACTACGCGAGTTTGAATTTTTACTTGTGCACATTTTAATGTGGAGCAATTTCACTCCAAAGAATGCAATTCATTTTTGTTCATTCCACATGTCTATCAGATTAGGTACATAAATGTTAACATCTTTTGAATGAAAACAGTGAGAGTGATTGGTTGATTTATTCCAGATTGTATTGAAAGGAACATTGGAAAAGTTAGTTGTTGCCTTAGTTTTTACTCGTTAAAGGTAATGATTCAATAACGTGATAACAGTTATATGCGTTTTTAAGTAATTTTCCGTTGATTCACTGATCAACAATACTTGCATAATCAAATTAAAAATGTTTAATCTAATGTCTTTCACTTTATTATTGAGATATTTTGACATTGTTTTTCAAATTGACACTTACTGAGTAGACATGGATTTCAATATTTTAAAATTTCATTCAAACTTGTGTAATCAATTGGCAGTTTAACCTAAAATTTTAGGATCTGCTAATGAGGGATAATATTAGCCTTATGTTTAGAAGCTGATAAATTTTGCCAGAGAGAGCAATATTAGTCGCCTTTAACACTATTTCTCATTGATAAAGCTATGACTTGGTTGTTAAATGTTCCAAAACTGGTTTTGTCATTTTGCGTGTCATTAAGCTTATTACAGTGATAATTGTCCCTACATTTTGCCATATTACCCTTCCCAGGGAGGTTTAGGACGAAATGTAGCCCTTTTAAGGTAAAAATAATAAGTGACGCACTTTACCAAATCCCATACCATTAATAACAATTTATTGGGAACATAATAAGACGTTTTAATTTTTATTAAAAGTGTCTCTAACATGCCGCCGACTTCCCCTACTTGCTCTTTTGGTGAACTTGTCTCTTTCAGTGATGCAACCGGAAATGAGATTTTTGTGATGTTAATTCTTGACTCCGTTAGGCAAATATGTCGGAGAAATGCGCCTTTTATTTCTGAAGAAAATGGTTCAAATTATATCTATATATCAGTATCCATGTATAAAACAGTGGTAATAATTACAAATAATCGTTATTTGTAGTTGTTAACGTACGTTTGATAATAGTATATTATAAACCAAGGTAGAGAAGACGACTATTATAACTGAGGCACCAAGATTAAATCCCGAGCCGCAGCGAGGGATTTAAGGTGCGAAAGCTATAATAGTCTTTTCTACCGTGGTTCATATATTATTTTTTCCACTACTGGTAATTCAAATCATTTTTCTCTTCTATTTTATTGAGATCCAAAATATCATCACAAAAATCGAGTAGTACGAGTAGGTAGCCTGCATTTCAAATTGAGGTATTCTTTTGTTTTATGAATAAAATTTGATAAATATTGATAAATATTGTAAAATTTATCTAGCTCAATAGTTTCATTACTTAGTGTTTTTATATTGTGTGGAAGTGAAAAATCTGGGAGAAACATGCCTTTCGGCATGAGAAGGAGGGTATATTTTGAGCGTGACAGACGACTTGAACTTTGCAAGTGACAGATTTGATATGCCGCGTAAACGGAATAATTCAAATATCCCACATTTTGAAATTAAAAATCTGTTTCTTTAAACAACGATTTTAATACGAAAGTACTACTAAATAAAATCTCTTGATTGTACCGAATAGTACTGTTTAAATTTTATATCTACAATTATCACAGGATTCTCACAAATTGTTAATTTATTTATTATTCACATAGTGGTTTATAATGAAAAATTATTCACCCGTTTTTAGATGTAGGTCGAGAAATGAAATTTCACAGCATTCTTACATG
>QDEB01029553.1:0-18891 GCA_004193795.1 Asbolus verrucosus | reverse complement strand
ATGGCCAAGCCTTATCCAAAAACTTCGTGAATGGATTATATTTTGGGAAAACCGTTAAACCTTTAAATCTCACTAATATCGTTTTAGCGACAACCTGCTATATTAATTTCAGTATCTTTCTGATTTTTTGCAAACTTCGGGACAGATTAGTATACCAAGATACAGCTGAGAATAAAGTATGACATGTATGGAACGAATTTGAAGACGAATTAACCATTTTTGTGTTTTGTTGGAAACATTAATTTATCTGATTCAAATTGTTATTTCCACGAGTCTAAATTTTGTACTATTTATTACATTCAAGCTGCTTAGCAAATCTTCACTCTTTATTCTTTGACACGAAAATTGTAGATCCTTCAAAATCACAACACAGTTTGTGTACACAGTTTCAAGGCGAAATGACGCCCTAATAATTTTAAATTTATTTTAACAGCTTATTCATGATGTTTAATGTAGAATCTCCGTATTTTTAACGTGCTTGCGCTCCTACACATCTAACGTTTTCGATGATATTGGCAATCAGTAGCGGAGCTAATAATCCGCATTACAATCACAATTCCAAGCCACTTTGTCAAATTTCAAATAGAAAATTACGGCTGACTATACCGAACCTACATGAAATTACATATCTCTATTACTTGGGTCAACAATTCGTCTATTCAATTTAAATTGGTTATGGTTCATTATTTCTCGTTTCAATGGTTTGTTTATGTTGCTTATTTATGACAAATTCTAGAATTTGTCACAAATAAACCATTTAGAAGAGGGTTATATAAATGTAAATATCATTCGAACTAACGAACATGCCCTAATAATTTTATATATCATATTTAGTTTCTCGAAATGTATACACTTCTTTGTTTCCGTTACCTCAAACTGCATTAATTTTACAATCAAATTCTCTAAATTTTGATAAAGATCAAAGAACATCAATATTATTGTCAAAATATCTTTGCATAGGCATAGGTAACACTAAGTCAAAAGCCCATTGAATATTCTTATAAACATAACAACATAAAATATAGGTACGTCAAGAAAAAAAGTGAACAAACAACAATTATAACATTTTCGACATAAAATTTATAAAAAAAGCGTTTTTTTGTCATTATATACATTATATGCACTTGCAGCCCATTTTACACGATAACTTGAATTTATTATAATGAAACAACACATATTATAATAATTTTAGAATAGCAACAGTTTCTTAAGGAAACAAATAATGCATGAAATTATAATGTCTGCTTTATTTGTGAAAATAGTAGGTAAAAATAACCGAAATGTAACAAGATAAATGAAACCAATTTAAAAAAATTACTAACATAATTCCAAGGAAACGAAAAATTCATAAACAGAAAGATACACTTTGGTAACTGAAACTGCAGTAAAATATTTTAAAAATTATTATTTTAAAATCCTATCACATAGAAGTTTTGAGGTATACCTATAGTTTTTACAAACGAATATTTCATTACACCATATTAACTAAAAAATAAAAAGGTATGTTTTTCTTGTTCATTGTGTTTATTACGATTTTTACAACTTTCAATTTTTTATTCTCAGATATATTGAAACTGAACTGAATTGAATAATTATTCCAACAAATGTCTTAAACACAGGCACAGCCGAGACTGTCACTTCATTATTGTACATAATTTTTTGTCAAATTTTAGCGAATACATTTTGTTTTTATAACTTGTTGCCAAATCATGTATGATGAAAAAAAAATTAAAACAAGCTGTGCATGTTATAAAAAAAAATCAGAGATATTGATTATTATTACTCACAAAACTGAACACTATTTAAAAATTCAAAAAACTCCATCACTGATTTCGAAGAAACCACAATGATACTTTATGTACAAACATATGCAGGTGCTCAAGTTATTTCGACGCTGAAGGTCGCTCACAATTTATGGCGTAATTGTTTAACAACTTTAATATTATGATTCTAAAATTTAAAGATACATCGAATTATATGTACTTAGATTAGTTATAGTTAGATGTGTACCAGATGTTCGTTAATATTTATTACTGTAATAAAAGACTATTTAACAAAATTTATCAAGAATTCTTGTAGAAATTGATTAAAACTTTAAATTAATTTCTGGCTGAATTAAAAGATTAAATAGTAATTTGCATAACTCTAGGTTGATATATCTACTCAGCAGCTTTAATTATCAGACACAAATTTTTAAAAACAAACGACCGTTTTTTTACTCAGATAGCTATCTGAGTAAAAAAACGGTCGTTTGTTTATACACTGTTCAGCTGAACAGTGTATAAATTTACAAAAGAAAGTACCATGCACTGTTATGAATCATGAGAAAGTTTAATGAGTATGGTGTGAGTGAATATGTTTGTTTCTACTGTTTATGACAAGCACATTACAAAGGTATATTACATTGAAGAGAAAATGTTTATTTCAAAATAACGCAAAAAATGGTTCAATATTTTATATTTTTCTAAACACACCGTTAAAAGAAACGGTTGAAGAAAAAGGTGTGAAGTTATGGATAACCTTGGCAAGTGTTCTGTACATCTAGGTTGATCTAGATCTAGGTTCAAGTGCAAGATATATGAGCTTAGGAATTAATGGAAGGAATGCAACGTTTGGCTCGCTATAAAGACAAATATAGCATCAATTACGCAAGTAGATGAATTTATTTGACTTTGAACATATTTGAATAAGTTTTCCAAGAAAATAGAAACGTGTAAATGCAGGGAACAAAATGCGTAATGAATGATTAAATGAAATTTAAGGCTTGAAGATAAACTTGTCAAATATCTTGGTATCAACAGTGATGATGACAACTGAATCATAATCTGTCCTATCAAAAAAGTTTGATAGTAAAATTAATGCAAGAGATACATAAGATATTTAAGAAAAAATTTATGGTAAAGCTAGAAAAGATCAAATAAAAACCTCATGAATGTTAAGTGAAGAAAGAAATCAATATTTCTTAAATAATTTTCTCTAGATGGTTAGATCACACTAACGAAATGTTAACGAATCCTGACAAAAAAAGTACATGAGAGTGTAATTGTGGACAAGAAATTTCGATTAAATGGAGCGTAATAAACGAGAGAATGTATAAAAAACTTGAAAGAACAAAGAAACAGAATATATAAGACAGGATAATATAATAACTTGACAACTTTGAAAGGATATATAAGATTGAGTTTAGTAAATACAAAATAATTTATCAGAATTAAAACCGTCCAATAATCAATCTCTCCTTAATAGATAAAGGTCTTAAACCTCCTTTCGGAATTATAAAACTTTTGCCACGTAAAACCGGCTTAATGACCGAATAATTGATGCAAGCAGTACAACTTGACTCACCAAGCTGAAATCACTTAGAGAACTGAAACGATATGTAACAAATTTTCGTATGAATAATCATGAATATTATGAATTATGCTTCGAAAATATCAGTTATATTTAAGCATATTTTTTATTTTAACAAACATTTCCAGGTAGAGGGCAAGGGAAATAATGATAAAGAATTGTGAGCACCTAAATTTAGCGGTTGTTACGCCACTGATAAAAAATTCTTTACCAGTAACCTAGGGTATTTCGTTTTCGTGATTGGCAACGGAACGTCATAAATTGATGTCATTTTTTTTTCTATTTAATGTCTTGGAAAATTTTTACGTGACGATATCTGTTCATAGGTAAAGAAGCAACAGAAGTACACACGCAGTAAATGATAATTTCAAAAACCTACAATTAATGGCATTTAAGTACAAACCCGAACGAATTTAATTAAAATCAACAAAATTACCTACACGAGAATTAAGATGCACGCTTTCCTACGACCACACATTCTGAAAGGACCATACACACTTTTTAGAGGCAAGTACGCATCGTCATGCACAGATTATCAAAATTTCTTATATTGCATAACATGTAGGGGCCAATAATTTTTAAAAACTTTAATTTGTAGGTTGTCATGAGCCCAATGTTACAGCTCAGTGTGTATGCATTGCGAGTGATCGAATCTATAGACATGACTTCAAAGATTCTCGACGCTTACTTTCGGTGGGTAATCCAAGGTTAATCACAAAATTTGAAAACGATCCATCGAGAATTCCGTTACTTACACCGTACAGTACATACTTGCATCATCTACAAGTGACCAGAAATTTTTCATTATCCGTTGTCAACTTTGAAAAAGAGCCGTTAAAGCCGTCGTCCAAAGTTGAGGTTACAGTTCAAGAATTGAAGAAAAAAAAAGAAGAAGCTGTTATTCCTGCAGAAACAGCCCCAAAAGTAGTAGCTAAAAAAAGTTGGAAACAGAAAGTCGTTGATGAATGCCTACATTACTTTCACGGATTTAGGTTACTATACAATGACGCAAAGATATCTGTGGTTTTGATTTGGCGGGTACTCAATGGGAAAACGTTATCAAGAAGAGAATATCGCCTGCTACAAAGGGTAGTTGGGGATATGTTCCGTTTAGTACCATTTTCAGTTTTTATTATTGTACCCTTCTTGGAATTCACATTGCCGGTTTTTATAAAATTTTTCCCAGGAATGTTACCATCAACATTCCAAACAGCCAGTGATAAAGAGCAGAAATTGAAACAGAACCTTAAGGTTCAGTTATCAGTAGCCAAGTTTCTTCAAGAAACTCTCGACAACATGGCCCTACAACATAAGGACCATAACTCAGATCGGGCGAAGGAATTCTCGGAATGGTTCCACAAGGTTCGAACTTCAGGTGAATAAATTTGAATATTTTTAGTTATAAATATGAAACATCGGCATGATCCAATGTTGCATAACAAAGAAGTCACTCGCAAGGTCATAGTTTGTCATTGTGAGTGTTTACTTCAATTTTCTGTAAGACGAATTTGGGGAGTTGGCATTAGAGATGAGTTTTTGTTGTATGAAAACTGGTGCCTATTCAAGGGCAAAGGTGACAGAGGCGGCTCGTGTCCGGTAAATTTAGAGGGCACATGATAACAGCATCATCGCATAATATTAAATATTTCTCAACGTTTTTTTCTAATTTAATTTTCATTTTTGCACATTTCATTGAAATATTGGATTAAGATCTTGTTTCATATCAACCACAGAGCAAAGTTCAAGGAATTCACTTACACAATTTTCGCAAGTTCACAGCTTATTCATTAGACATTTAATTGAAAAATATTATACCTGTTTGTCCTCAATTGAGAGAAAATAAATTACAGTTACACCTAAAGATAATTAAAAGTCGAACAAAAACGTAAAAAATTTGTATTTTGAAAGAAAGGTTTAGTATGTTCGATAATATTAAAACATTTTTTTTTAATATCAGACTAACAATACGTATTAAGTTTTAAAAATAGTTTAATTTGGTCGTACAGATCAAGAAGTAATAACGTATTTGTGTTTCATTTATATATATTGCTACAACGATTTTCGACGTTTATAAATGACATTTTCTAGTGGACAACTAGTAGTAATTATTATTAAACGCTTTAGAATTGGACCGTGTGACCTGTGCATTACTATGATGTGTTTCGCTAATGAGTAGCAGTAAAATGCAAAAACTAAAAGAAGAATGAGACAGATATAGCTGTAACTAATCAACATACTGACAGAAACCCTTGGAATGAGCATTAGTAACTTGTTAATGCTGCGATATGAGTGTTCATTTAAGAATAACATAGCTTTTTTTAATTACGTAATTGCCTGAAACGTACTAATTTGTTACTAGCAGTCACTATTAAAACGTTTATAAAATCATTTTTAATACCTGGTGTAAACGAAAAATGGCTTCTTTTCTCACTTTATGAAGATATTGAAATACCCACAATATTCTTATTTTAAATAAGACTCTCCACATAATTTTATATTTTTAGATTCTCCATAAAATTCTGAATCCAATAGTACCCATAAAGTGCCTTTTTGACACCTTTTTTTAACCAAGTGTGGCAGAGTCACATAAAATAATTTCTGGTGAGAAATATATTTATACATTTATAAATAAAATTCGCTTCGCCTTGAAATAACTTAGTTTCTTCAAATTTACTACTTTCTTTTTAAATAATGTGCACTCAAAAATCAACTGCCTCTAGTTACTGGTTAATGCTAATATGTTTTTGGAACGTATGTCTGAGCTAATAGTGTCAGGTCTAAGTTCCATCCTAATCTCCTATCTGTGTTCCCATCGAGTCTACCGTTCTCAGCGTCCCTGTTTACCTGTTAAAAATTCATTCTTGCGTTCTTTTGAAAACTGAACAAGTTTTATTGAATCAGTTTTCGTGACAGTTACATTAAAGAGTAATTTTGGAAAGTTATAAGCTAACTTCACTTTATAAATTATTGACAAGTGAAAAATACGATATACTGGGAGAAAACATGGTAACTGGAGGTATTTTATTTTTGATCACACGTTAGAACCATAATCGTTTATACTTGAATTTTTAGAAAACTGTTTTTTCATAACATGGTATTTCGTCTAAAATTAAGTTTACAAAGCCCATTACGATTTTTCGAATTTGCAGTTTAACGGTTAATAAAATTAAATTTTAGTACATTTTAATTTTTACTATTTTTCAGCATTCACCATCTATATTTTGTAATAAAATGAGATTTTTTTCAGGCGAGCAAGTCTCCAATGAAGAAATCATAAAGTTTTCCAAGCTATTCGAAGACGAAATCACCATCGATTCTCTTTCGCGAAGTCAACTGATAGCTCTATGCAGACTTTTGGAAGTCCAGACGCTGGGTACAAACAACTTCCTCCGTTTTCAGTTGCGAATGAAACTTCGTTCTTTAGCGGTCGACGATAAAATGATCCAAAAAGAAGGCGTTGAGTCCTTAACTTTAGAAGAAGTCCAAAATGCGTGCAAAGCGCGCGGAATGAGAGCTTACGGCTTGTCGGAAGAGCGTCTGCGATCTCAGTTAAGGCAATGGCTCGATATGAGCTTAAACGAGAAAGTACCACCTTCACTGTTGCTATTGTCAAGAGCGTTGATGTTGCCCGAGACAATTCCAACTAGTGATAAACTCAAAGCGACGATATCGGCCCTTCCCGAAACAATTGTTACACATACCAAAGCTGCGATCGGTGAGAAAGAAGGTAAAATTGACAATAAGGTCACATTGGAAGTATTGAGGGAGGAAGAGAAGAAGGTTAAAGAAGAACGACAGGAACAGAGAGAAGAGAAGAAGAAGCTTGAATTGGAGAGGGAGAAGATGAGAGAAAAAGAATTGCTGATCGATAAAGCTCCTGTGATGTCTGCTGCTTCGACGCCTATTCTTGAAGACACTGCCGCTAAGATAAGCGTTGAAAAACTGGAACAGGTTGAGAAGAAAGAAGAACATGTGCAGTCGAAAGACTTTGAGATAATTGAATGTGCGATTGATAGCGTGTCACAAGAAAAGCAATATAGTGTTGAAAAGTGCGAACTTGAGGGATTGAAAGAAGAAATGGCGGATTATAAAGAAGATGTTGAAGATTTGAATAAAGCCATTGCCGAACAAGCGAAACCAGAAATTAGAGAAACTAAAGCTGCGCAAAGGTTGTTCGGGTACGTTAACAGAATGATAAATAAATTGGATTGCGTCATGGTCGAACTAGAACAAAAGGAAAAGCAGCTTAAATTAGATTTACAATCGGATTCAGCCGTCACTGATAAAACCAAAGCGGAATTGTTGAAGATCGACGACATTATAGCTGCGATCAAACAAATCAAAGACGTTCCGGATCAGTCGAGAGTGCAGCAGATCATCAAAGTGTTGAATAAAATGGATGACGATCACGACGGCTCGATCAAAGTCGAGGATGTGCTGAAAGTCATCGAAATCATTGGGAAAGAGAATGTCAACTTGAGCGACAAACAAGTGGATGAATTGATGGAGTTGTTGGATAAGGAAGAAATTCTAGAAGTGGAAGATAAGATTGAGAAAGCTTTATTGAAGGATAAGGATACGAAGATTGACCTCCAGAAGGGAGAGGTCGTGAAGGGCGCTGATAAACCCAAATCGAAATTTGAAACGAAGTCGACCATTATTACACCTCCAGTTAACAGTATTGAGAAAACTAAACCAACAGATAGTTCCAAAATGATTTAGTTAATCAGCTTTGTTATAGGCAATTCTTTTTGTTACCCAATTTGATTAAATTATTTTTTTAATATACTACTTACACAATAGTACCTCTGTATATAATAAATAATTCTATTTAATTATTTTGATCCATTTGAATCAGTGCAGCGTTTGCAACTCTGTTGTTGTATTGTTTCAGTGGTAGATTATTTATTGTTTATTTTTACACTGTTTCGAGAATAGTAACGCCCCAGTTTATAGTGTATGTTATACTTTAACATTTTTTTTTTGTAAAACTGTTGTAAATAACAATGATTCAATCGCCAACAAAATTGTCTAAATGAAAAAAATATTTCATAATAAAAGCACTTTAAAGATCTTTAAGAATTGTGACACTCAAACCATTCCATGCGTTTTCAGATTCAAAAAATTTAATTTTTTATGAAACTAAGTTCTTTTCAAATAAAGAAGAAAAGCCGTATTCGGGGAAACTGAGAAAATCATAATTTAAAAAATTAATGTTTTTTCTAATTTACTTTCAGTTCACAGAAATGTCCGAAACATAACTCTAAAATTGTTTAAATGAGAAAAAATTGAACTAAATTAAGAAAACGATGTTTGTAATGTTTTTTGTCTCAATTAGATCGTTTCATAACACTGTATTTTTTGATATAAGTAATACTAGAAAGTAATCACAATAATTTTCAATTTTCGTGAGTATATAGAAATACAGGATAATGAAGTGGTTTTAGAGAAATAATTAAAAAAACAATACAATGTGAATTATGTAATACATAAGTGCTGTAAAAGAAAAAGAAATACATATTTATCTTGAAGTACATCAACAAATAAATACACAAAATTGGTGTCAGACGACTTCTTAATTTTGACACGTATAATATTAAGAATTTTTATATTGCTAGTTATTTGTTATTTTTAACCACAAATATGGATAATAGTGGCAGACGGTATACCTTAAATATTAAACATTTAATAATTATGACAGTTTGAAAAATCGTAGAAGTAGGACCGAAGTTGCACCTTCTTTCTAATTTTTAAGTTACAAAAGCTTTATGTAGATCTATGTACCTTGGACATTTTTTGAACTTAAAACTAAATTAATGTTCTGTTATACTGTATATAATAAACTAAAATTTTTTGAAAAATCTAATCAATCTTTTTGAAATTTACGTTTTACTCTACCTACCTACTTTTTCCACTAATTTAGTTCCACTTTAAAATTTTATTTTCAAATAAAATTTAGAAGAATAGTTTTAAAAATATAACAGCTTGTAGAAAAAAATAAGAATAGTTATTTATATACATACCAAAGGAACAAAGTACATCATTCCCTCCCAAGGGTGAGGTTGATGCCCAACGCGCAGTGTTTATCTTTCATCCGCAAGTAATATATTTGTTTGCAAAAATAAGGGTACAAAATCACGTCATTAGTGAGCAGAAAATCTTTTTTTTTGTGAAAAAATATTGAATCAACCTGACGTAGATTTTTTTAACTGACAAATAATTTAATAATCAACAAACATATTCATTTAATATCAGAATCCCTACATAGGATAGTTCTTAAGCACCAAAGTACACAATATTCTTTCCTTTTAGGAGTATTCCTAAGAGAGTTCATGGTTTTGTCGTCAAAGTTACATTTTGACTTATTCTTTTTGACGTTCCTGTCACCTAAGTATGCTCTAAACGCATTTTTTCGTTTTATTCGTCGTCGAAGTACCATTTTAAAAAAGTACACAAATAACCAAAAATATTTCCAATTAAACTTTGTAATTCATATTGACTGTTGTGTCACATCGTAGTAATACTAATAGACACATGCTTGATGGAACAGACGGTCCTTAGCTCTAAGACATAACTGTGAATAATTTTTACAGGATCATCGATCTCCACATTACCTCTGGTAATGTAATTAGTATTAGGTAATTAGGTAATTCAGTCAGACATTATATATTATATATCTATATCAAAAAAAAAAAAATTCTTTTTTTTTGTCTCCTTACAATTGTTTCTAATTTCGAAAATTTGTGAAAGTATTTTTTAACGATTAATTTTTCAAATGGTAACACAGTTCACAAATTATTGCAAGTATTTCATAGTCGGTATTTGTCTACAATGAAACAAGAATTCACATCTAGGAAATTGATCAAATAGTGGATCTTTTTCTTGCATTTTCACAAATTTCGCTTAAATTGATGAATAATTTTAAAAAATGAAATTTTTATAATTCTATTATTTTTCCATCATACATTTATTTACAATCAACAGTGTCGAAACCATCTGAAATGCAGTTGACACTATATTTCAGTTCAAACTTCGACTTATTTTTGTTATTTCCTATATTTATAATTTTTGTCATGCATTAAAATAACTGACGCCTCCAAGAAAACAACTGACGTCATGAATCACGCTTGTCGATTATAGGTTGTGAGGAATAGGAGAGGATTCAGATAAATGAAAATGGTTTTTAATAAACATTTTCTTATTCAAACCTAAAATCTTACATAATATACATAGTACAAAAAAAATTATATTGTACCTCTGTTAGAGGCAAAGGAAACTTTATTCGTTACTGTACAAAAGACTATTCTACTGTACAATCAATGACTGTAAAAAGCAAAATAAATTATAATCTTTTACATCATATTGAAACAATTTACATATAGGACATTATAAAAATGAACATTTAAAATAAAATTTACAGATTCAAAACCGTGAAGATTTTGACCTACAGTAAGTTAAGTGGGATAATTGTTATCATCGTTGTAAACACAAAGTCGAGATCATTTGGTTCAGCTTTGCCTAAAATAATCGTAATTGGCACTTTGAATGAAATAGCACTTTTAGAAAAATTTCTTTTTTGTTTTTTCTTTTTTAATATTTGAAAGATGCTGCAATTATGAATCACTAATAAGTAACTATTCTGAACATTACAAACCCACAAAGAATACTGAATAGCGAGTTTTTAAAAAGTTTTGGTAGTTAAAAATACCTTTTTTTTATCAACAGGCACAGTATACAAGTGACAAAAATAACCACTGGTACTTTGAAACAACATTGATATATAGCCCCGTGTCAGGGACGCCAAGTAGTCAACAAGTGAGTGTAATAGGCTAATTACAACTGGTGACTCTCGAGCCACTAGTCACTACTAACAGGAAGATAAACCGTGCATATTCAGCATTTCATCCAACTAAAGTCAATGTACATTTATGTACACAGAACAGCTCACGTGCATAGGGCATCGTTTATACACAGAAAATGTGCCGGAAACACATTTCATATCACACAAGAAGTAATTTACAAAGATTGCTCGCGAGTAAGCGTCTGCTATCACAAGTTCAGGCGGTCTCCGAGGAGTCCATCGCCGGGCTCCGCTGGCCTTCGGTGGCCCCACCCCCGTTCCGCTCCGACGACTCCTTCTCGCTCTTGCACATGTGCCTGTTCAACACCGCACTGATACACGAAAGCGCGTCCTTGACCGCGTGATAAATAATGTTTTTGATCTGCAACTTATCCTCGTGATTCGTATGAGTATCCGACAAATCCCGAAACTCCTGCGTCAAATGGAAACAATGAGACACGTTCTCCGGCGAGACGAAATCCTCCGCCACTTTGATGCAGTTGTGCAGATTGCGCACCTGGTGGGGAGCTCCCGCGGGGATGAAAACCGCATCCCCCAAACACTGCACGATCGCGTAACCTTCCACTCCGTACTCCTTGTACAACCTCTCCCTCAAAGGTCCGTCCAGGTAACAACTCTGATCGTGGATAGGGTCGTGGTGAGGCTCCAACCTCCCTCCTTTCTCCACCACCACCTTGTTCAACAAATCTCGGATTTTATCGGCGTCTCGCGCGTTGTAAATATGCCACAAAGCCCCCGGAAGCTCTCCCTTGTCACGCACCCTCCTCCTAGTCAAAATATCACAACCAGCTTCATCGATCGCCCGGAAGGCCTCCTTGATATGCTCATCGCTATCACCATCTTTCGGAATCCCCACGTAAACCATCACGTTCACGGCGTCGGATATATCCAGGTGTAGGTTCGTCGTCCCCTTCGACGGATGCAAAGCGGATCCGTACGCGTTGTACATCTTCGGCCCCAGATCCGGCCTGACGAAGCAGTCGGGCAGTCGACTGGCGAGGTTCAACCGGCCCGTCCTGTGGGTGTACTCCGACAAAGGCAGCACCTTCATCAAGTCGCCGAAACGGCTCGGAAGCATTTCGGCGAAGTCCTCGCCTGGAGGCCAGTCTTTTAGTTTGAGCAGCATGGGATTGCCTCTGTCGTCCTTGAGGCGCTTGGAGAAGTGGTCAAAACCCTCCCAGAATTTACGCATCGGTTGATTAGGAACCAAGTTACCGGTCATACAATTAATTAGGTCGTTCTTTTCATCCCCGAAATCGCGAGCGAATGAATCAGGATTCCAGAGTTCCTTGTTCAGATTCCGCGTCACGTCCGACACGATTACAGGCTGGCCCCTCTTCCACTGATCCTGCAATTCAAGAAATGAAATAATCGAGTCGCTAGTTACAACCGCAACTAACCTGAAATATTTTGTAGTTTTCCTTATGCATGGAATCGCTCAGTCTTAATAATTTCCCATCACACAACCAGCTATGGGGCACGTCAGGATACAACATTTTACTCTCCGTGAGAGTCATTATCCTGATCGGGAGAGGCGCGCGTCCTTTCGCCTGCCAATTGTACCTCCTCAGGAAATGTTTCAGTTCCGGTTTCACGTCCGAAGTAGTCTCGGCAACTTTAGGGACGCTGTCCTCGATGACGCTCGAAATAACTTCGTCCAAAGTATCGATTTTCGCGTTGAGCTTCTTGTTGTTCTTCTCTCTGGACACTGGTGAGCCAGCCCGGCTGCCGTTAGGCTTGTGAGAAGGCCGTATCAACAGTTCTCTTAAAGTTGAAAAACTCCCTTCGTCTGAATCGCTCGTGCTGTTATTATCGTCGTTTTTCTTGTCTTCATTAGAAAGAGCGACGTCGGCCAGCCAGGATAACGGAGAAGTTTTTTCATCTTTAACGACAACTCCGTTGGGAGTAGTTTTACTGTCGCTTTCCTCCTTGATTTCTTTTTTAATTCCGTTCACTTTGCTCTCCATCAAGATTTTCTTTATTATCTCTTTGTAAACGACGTTATTGGACTTTTGCGTTACTTCTTTGCTAGCTGGACATGCACAATACTGTTCGATATTCCACAATTCCCGCATCTCGTGGACCATCTTGCCTAATTGGGATAAAGAATCTCCGGCGATGATCTGCGTCAACATTAGCTTCTCCTGCTCGTGGTTTTGGCGGTTCGTGCACAAAAGCCACGAGCACTCGTCGCGATCCTTGCCCGGCTCACCCCACACCTTTATCGACCCACTCTTGCGACTCTGCATAAAAAATACAAAAAACAAATAAATTAAAGCTACTGAGAACTCATTATCAAAACACTTAAATTAAAAAGTATGCCAAGGATTCGCTGCTAAATTTGACATGAATTAATAATTTTGACATTCACGCTTCACCCTCTTTAATAGCGGTGAGGATTACTTTCCCACCGAATAGAAACTGCACTTTGTTCTCAAGTTTTGAATCGAGAAATTTCAAACGACACAACATTACATTCTGATGCATGTATTAAAAGCAAAATGCTCCTAGGTAGCCTAGATTTCAAATCAAGAATTTTTGAAATCTCTACAAATTTTTGCTCCAGAAGTCATTCCAGGCGTTGGATTAGAATTTTGACGATTTCTGTAACAACAGTCGAACTCGTGACGAATAATCTTTTTGCCGATCTATTTGTAGAAAGTCTTCTGTTGAGTGCACTTAAACAATTACGATGATGAGTCAGTCACTTTCTTGCAATATGAAAAATCAAATAGAGAGTAATGAAGGTTTATTCAGGCAAGAATAAATTTTGAATTTGACGCGTTTAGTTTAAGTTGGCAAGAATGAAGAGATGATGATGGCGTGCAAAAAAAGCAGTTACATTTTCAGATTTTAAAAATCGTGATTTATTTCGTCCATCCTCAGACAAACACAACCACAGTAATAACAAGTTTGTTTTATTGGTTCATTGAAGTGAAAAGCTACACAGCGTACCAAAAAGTTTTCAAGATGTGTCAAAAATATGACCACAAATGCCAAAAATCAGATGTCACCTACTTATCACGTGATTAGCAATGGAGAATTGTCATTCAACATCAAGGGTATTTGCCTTTTATTAATCACATTATCAAGCGATAGCAGGTCTAATTTGATATTTGGCGATTATGCAGACCCACTTTTCAGAACATTTTTTTTATTTGAACGGTTTCAAAAATTTAGATTTCAGCATGAACATTTCTCGTCCTTTTAATTTAAAAAACATTGCTTTTTCAATTTCAAAGAAAACAAAACGGAAATTCTGAAGAAGACACCCCTATACACACTGCCAATTTTTCAAAAAATAATAAAATTTACCTTGTAGCAATCAAGACAGACAACGAAGCCGCATTTGCCACATGCCCAATGGAAGTTGAACAAAGTCGTTTCGCAAACATCACACATTTCACGTACCCCTTGAACAACACGCTTCCACGCCGCTGTTTTATCTGAGAACAATTTAAGTTATTATCAATTTAATGTGATAATGATGTAAACATGAAAATGCACAATTTTTATGTTGCAAGTACACCTTCAAACAATAAAACTTTACAGTTAATTAACGTTTCTCCTTGGATTTTCCAAACAGCAATCATTACAATAAAGTTATCGAAGTATTGAAAAAGTCTGAATCTTTACTCACCGTCCGAAACGTACTCTGCATGAGCTTCCTTCTCTTGAACGAACAGATCACAAAAGTGGTCCCCGACTTGTTTCAAGATAAACCTGGACGTTTCCAAATCCAAATCAGATGGTGGCGCTTCGGGGTTTGGCAGCCACAATTTCAAGTCATCCTGTAACAATTTTCGTTGTAATAGAACAAAAATCCGTCGAGTTGAGAAACAGCTACCTCCAAAGCGTCTTTATGAGGATCGGAGAAGCCGGCGATCGCCAGCTGTCCATTTTTCGTGTACCTCAGCCTCCTGAAGGCGTAAAAGCGACAAAAAATATTGGGCATGTTCTTCGACCTCTGATTGGGCGTCCACCTGCACTCCCTGCACTTGGCCAGTTTGGGCGCCACCTCAAAGCACGGTCCGTCCTGCAGGAAGCTCTCGCCAGTCTTCTTCAGCTGCCCCACCGGGGGTTTGCGAAAGGGGTCGCGCTGGGGCAATGTCTCGTCTTTCGACTTCTTCGGGCGCGGCTCCTCGCCTTTATCGTTTTTTGACGACTTCGGCCTTCGTCCCCTCTTCCGCGGTTCTTTGCTCACGGAGTTGGACTTCTTGCCGGGCGCCAACGTCGTGCTCGCGCCGGAGTCGGAGTCCTTCTCGCTCCCGCTCTCCTTTTCGCTCTCCGAACCGCTTTCGCTCACCACGACCGACTGGCCGCCGCCGGGCTTGCGTTTCTTGTCCTCGGGCGTCTTCTTCGAAGAACTGCCCCCCTTTTTTCGCTTCACTTTGGGCGGCTTGCGCTTCGGCGGCGACTTCCTGCCCCTGTCTTGGTCGGAGCTTGAGGAGTCGTCGCCTTTGGCGGAGTCGTTGGGGTGGCCGTTGAGGGTCTCTTTGCTGGGGGTTTTTCTGTTGCTCGGCTTGTTGGTGAAGTGTTTGGTTTTGTTTATGCTATTAACAGCCATCGAACCGATTGAATGTATCGAATGGATCGGGTTTTCTTTATTATTTGACGCCATGCTGATTATAGGAAGTGTAACACAACTACCTGAACCAATAACGCCCGTCGTGTCTTCTAGATCTTCACCTGTGTGTCGCTGAAGCCACGCTTTCTTCAGATGTCTCACGGGATAACTACTAGATTTAGTGGGCCCAGGGCTGTTGGATTTTTCAGAATCAACACAACTTGGAGCGATCGTTAACTTGACAGGTGTGTTCGGCGCATCCGTTTCCGACTGAGTAGTGGGGGTAGGGTTCGGCGCCGGGCTATTGCTTAAAGATAACACACTGGCGTGCTGGCTCGACTCGCCACTAGATGGCCTCGCGTTCTCAACGCTCACTGCGGTCACACTAACGTCGGGTAGGTTGTCCGTCAAAGACGACGGACTGTTAGAAGTCACTGAGGTCGTGGGAGTCCGATACGCGGCTGTGTTCACGACGGTGGTGATCGTGGTGGCAGCACTAGCGATCAAAGGGCTAGGTTCACTGACACGCGCCAACTGGGGCTGTCCGGAGCCCACGAAAATCGGCAGTGTCTGTTGGGGGGCGCACTGAGGAGGCTCGATCCTTCTCTTTTTCACTTCCAAACACACCGGGCTGGCCGACGTGACCGGCGTCGCCTTGCGCTTGGGCGACACTGCAGGGTCGTATTTGTTCGACGAGACGCCCAAGTCCAGAGGTTGCGTTTGTACAGACGGAGCACCGGGCATGTTTTGTGACGGCATCGTGACGCCGGGGAGATATTGAGGATGAGATCTGGACATTGCCAACGGCGCTGACGCCGCTGTGGGAGGCGAAGTCCCGTGTTGTACCGAAACCTTCACCGATAAGCCTCCAGGTACCGCACCCACCGAATACATTCTGTCGTATCGTTGATCTGATGATGTCGTCCTGCTGTGAGCTGGGGGCGGACATGTCATCGTCGGGGTGGTTTGAGGGTGAGGCGGGTGGTACTGCGATACTTGTTGGTACGGACTGGGCGAAATCGACGACGATAACGGAGGCTTTGATGTCAACTGGATCGGAGTGGTGGGTTCATGGGCGCGAGTTATTGGCACCCCCGACACTATCCCAGCTGATGGTTTTCCATAGATGTGATGGGGGGCCGGACTACTCACTTTAGGTTTCGAATTCGACGCACTGGTAGCAGATAGAGAATACGCTGACGTAGTATTCGATAAGAACGGATAACTTCCTTTACCACTCGTAGGATAGATCATAGCCTGAGACTCTGAACTTGTCCTGTATCGCAATTCAGGCGACGGATGTTGCTGCGAATGGGGGTGATGAGGTGACTGTCTCTGGTGGTGTGGACTAGGCAACTGGTTTGTTTGCCTGTGATGCGTCGATTTCCCCAAATTCTGCGGTTCCAGATGGTGATGAGGGCTCGGTGTGTGTGAAAGATGATGGGGAGACTGCGTGGGACTCCTGTATTCGTACAAGTTGCCCTTCGGTTGACTTGCCGTTAGATAGTGCGCAGCCCCCATCATGTCCGTCCGTTTCGGACTAGGTGAATGAGCCATCGACACTCTCGGTTCGAGATGGTGCGAATTTTTCCCTTCGTGTTTGACGATAACGGAATTCTTCATTTCACTCATCAGAGGAGGTGGATTTGGTAACATTTCTCGACTGTCCATAGGCGCACCACTTTTCGTCACCACTAAGGACGATTGGGAAGATTTATGGTGATCGGCTTTGCTCTTTGGTTCGTGGGGGAAAAACGGTTGACACACGGGATATCCGAAAACGTTCAATTCACCTTTCTGGAGAGCCGCCGAGTGCATCGACGAGATCTTTTCCGAAGACTTACTCGTTGGAACTCTGCTGTGCGCCGGAGGCGGAGGATATTCAGATTTACCAGGTACGCTAGGTGGACGCTGACTCTGCAACAATCAATTTCGTAAGTAAATAAATATGACTGGCCGTTAACCGAACTTACTGTTGTGTAATACGTTCTGTGATCTCTCTCTGATCTCACAGTCAAATGCCTTTGATCCCTCTGATGTAATTCTTGTTCCACTCTTTTCCTCTCTTCTTCTGCATTGCTTGTCCTCGGCTGTGGGGGTCTCCCACCTATCGGATTCCAAGGCTCCCTCTGAAAATGTCAAGTGTGTATAATTATTTTCTAATTTTACAGAATCGACGAGAATCAATTAAGTACCTTTTGTTGTGCCGCTTGCCGTAATGACTTTTCAAAGTGATTATGGAGGGCTTGTTCCTGTCTTTCTTTCTCCAATTCCCGCTCGCGCTCCTGTTTTTCTCGATCTCTTTCGATTTTTTCTCGCTCTTGCCTCTCCCGCTCTAACCGCTCCTTCTCCTTGTGCTTCTCCAACTCGCGCACTTCTTGATTCTGCCTCTCCCTACAAACGAAAACGGGAACTTCGTATTAACATAAATGGAACTGTGATGTTTCCGGTTACGAACTAACAAATTAAGAGATATCGTGAAAGTACAATTTTCTATTAAATTGTGCATCCGCGATATTTGCTCGTCAGTAGAACTTGGAATTTGGCTAAATCATCGTTTCTACATGAATCTGAGAGTTCTAAAACTATTGTTTGAGTTTTACATAAGGAATAAACGCATCATATTTTGGACTTTTCCGTCAAAATACAAGTACAAATATACAACTTTCTCAAAAATTAAAATGTGTAAGTTGCATATAAAACTTTTTAGGTCAGTTAAATCGTTAATTTGTGATTTTTTTATTTGAAGACAACTATAATTATTTTGTTTATTGTCTCATTGTAACTTCCTTTTTTTTTCATTTTGATAATTATCCTTCCGTTTCTGGATGTACATTGGATCGTTGTAATCATGTGCGTGAATCTTTAGTCTCAATGTCAGGTTGTTCCAAGTTCATAGAAATATCTTCCATATAGACTTTTTGGGTATTAGGAACCACAGAATCATTGAAATTTGAAGCGATGTAATTTTAATCAGTTTATGAAATCACGCCAAGTTTTATCTCGAACTCTGTTGAGAAAATATTTTTTTCTATTTTGCGTTTAGAATAAGTCTATTAAAGCACTCAAATGACATCATTTGAATGTTAGAAGAAGTCGTTGGCGTGCTAAA
>QDEB01029517.1:4134-23563 GCA_004193795.1 Asbolus verrucosus | reverse complement strand
TAACAAAATCATACATTGAACACTACTGCTGAACTATGTCAAAATGATAATTATACTGCGGCAAGATGGCGGTAATTACGCTGGATTAAAAGTGTATCATCACTTGAATTGTGGGAATTGTGTTGAATATTACATGTGCTACTACATCGATTTTTAAAGGGTTAAAACTTTTAGTTCTCATTATAATATAAGGCAATTTATTTAAATGACAAATATTTGACAAAATGGTGGGAAGTGATTTTATTTGTAAAACTATTCTGATTTTTTCTTACTACAATAATTATGACGTCATTTTTTTGAACGTATAAAATTTCAATCATTTTTTAATAATGACATATTTAATTTTCAAGGGATTTGTATTTGTAAATTGCTTCGGTTTGAAAAAAAATTGTTTTTTAATTAAAATTCGAAAAAAAAGCACGAAATTAAACTTTTATTTTTTGGACAAATGTCAATACTTTTCCAACTCATTTTCGTGTTAGGAGATGCACAAAAAATGACCTCATTTTTCCGATTATTTAATGTAAATGTCGATGAAATTTCAAAACAAGCCTCACTGAAGTGTAATTTTTTAAATTTATCATTATTTATTTGTAATAACATCAACACGATGAACTCGCTACGTGTGGCAGTGAATAAACCGCCAACGACTGTTTAGTGAAACGATATGTTATTTATATCAAATGTACATGTTGGCATCTGAATAAACTATGTTTTCTTGTGAGATTTCGATAATCTTTCACATTTAGTGGACGGAAATTGTTTGTCTACTGAAAGCGGACCATTTCTTAGAATCAATTTAAAGATAAACACAATCCAACGTCGGGGGAAATCATGGCAGTTTCTACTTTATCGTTTTTCGTTAAACACGTTAGAAAAAATTCATTTCCTGATCGTTACCTCAAAACGTGTCCACACATCTGCAGGAAAAAATCTCACTTAAAAATCTGGAAACGCTAGTTGCAAAGGTCTAAGACAGCTTTTTCGCCGGATTTCTTAGAAAGGGTGCATTTGTGTTGAAGTGGTAGGAGAGTGGGATTTCTACCTCGAACTCGCACTGTCAAAGTACAATGGACAAAAAATATATATCCGCTGCAATCGGTTTATTGGATAAAAGCTAATGGACGGAGAAAAAAACTGCAAAATCAGAAAAACCTATAGAGCATATCTTCGTCAACAGGTGCAATTACGAACAGCAACAAATTCATTTTACGTGTTGTGGTGACAACATGCGATAAGTTTTTGATAATGCAGTGCAAGAAGTGCATTAGTTTATCGAGAAAGTTGTAGAAGTTTGAAAAATGTACGACTTACGGTTTCCGAGCACTGTTTTATTTTGAATTTAGGAACATGTAACACTCACTAGAACCTAGAATCTGACCTGTTTCACTACCGGTGTCCGAATAGTTGACTTCTCCACTGGGAAGGACGGGCGTTACAGCAGCAGCGGCTCTCACTAGTCCCATGGTCGGTACGAAAGTGTGAACTAACGCAGGAGCGGCGTCCAGACGCTTCGCCTAAAGTTGGCGCGTTTCGTCGCACGCACCCCGACGTCACTCGCGACCTAGGCACTGATTGGCCAGGTTCAATGTCGACGAGGCTGGGTTAAGGCCAGTCGAGACAAGGTAGAGCAGGGATGTAGCCAGACTAACCCTCTATGCGACTTTTACGAATTTTTATTTCAACACAAAATAAAATTTATACAAATGTTAGGAGCTAAGTGTTAAGATCCTAAAACTACTTAAAATAAGTCGTATTGGTATTAAAGACCGCTTAAACCTAAAAATTGCACTCGGAGAATAAGACACCGCAATCAGAGAAAAATGGGTTACATTATAAAATGAGTGGAGATAACGGAACCTCATATATGGCAATGGAAGAATCGACTTCCGGTCACCCGGAATTATCGATCCGTTGACCAATTGATGGTTTGTCGTAAATGGTTGAAGATTTCGAGGCTTCGAGATTCGCATTAACATGCACTGCACCTAACTAAGCCAACTTCATCACAGTTCATACATTTCAAAGCTACGAATTCGGTGGTGAAATGGTTCCGGTGTACTGATTTCTTACTACCATTGCAAACTTGACAAGGCAACAGTCGATAACCACCGCAGACTTTACAGGTCGTGCAGGCGTCCATACTCTGCAAAACAGATAAATGTACAAACTTAATCAAAGTTGGGGAATGTAATTAAGCAACACAACAAACCCTACAATGTACACAAGTAATTTGTACAGGACGTTGACTCACTCGCTCAAGAAAAACATAAATAAAACATCAGCCAGACCGATCGATTGCGTGGCTTTTTTGATTAGTATTGAAGTTTTGAAACGGTTAATCTCTAGATTGCTGCTCCTCCGGAGAAACTTACCTTGAAAGGTTTTAATATTCTCCTCAGCTCCCCAGATTCATTTAATCTCTCTATTGTCTCGGCGTCCTGGAACAAGAGCGGAGATATTAGCGAGGGTAGACCTTCTCAATTCAAAAAATTGCCACCGATTAGCAAAACAAACGAATTAATTGAACCGTGTTTGTTGAATGAAAACGACGTGCGTGTGTAAAACCCACAAGGCAGAAATCCCGACGTGGGCGGTTGTCGTTATAATTGCCCGGCTAGTAAACCCTTAACAAAGAGCATGTGTTAAAGGTTTCCAATCGGGCAGTTGGACAAAAACAATGTTTTTGAGAGCAAGCAGGACAAAAGCGCGTTGGCGGGGAGTGTACGTCTGGTCGAAGGTCACTGTCCGGATGAAGAACGTTTGAGACGACACGACGCCGAAAATGCCAAAAACATGAAAAGGATTGTAGGAAGGACACCGGTAAAATTTGCATCACGCCTGCTCGTAAATATACCATTAAGGTGAGCAACTTTTATGCTTTTTCATGATTTGCATTCATACTCGGATGCTTTATTGTGGCGGGCCCTGAAATTTATCGATTTCGGCGGTTATGACCACGCATCCGCCTTGAACAATTGATGCTTTTCCGGAGACACAGACACGCGTTTATGGAATTAGGATGTACGACGTGGTGTTTTGTCAGAAAATAGCCGGGGGCCGAACAAGACGGATCCATTAAGTCGCCTCAGGTGCACAAACTCGGTCGATACAGCTAGCACCGGAGCAATGGTTCGCAACACTCCGCGGTGTCGTTCTCTATGTGCAATTCCGATCGTTGTCGGTCGAACTCTGTTCATTTAACAACACCAGCACTCGAGCTTGGAGGAGCACATTTTTTGTCCAGAATCGTTATGATAGAGTCTCAATCCCGTTTGTTGAGTCTCTGATGGTAGAAAAATCAAGTTTCTCGCAGGATAAGATGGAAGGAGGTGTACAAGTGTGGACTTCTCGAAGACGTGAATAGATGAGTCTGCAAAAAACGGACAAACGACGGCCCTGGTTGCGAATGGGCAATGTTTTTCAATTAGTCGAGTATCGGCTGGTGCGCCGACCTTAGAATGCTTAATTAAGTCCAACTGTGCTCACTGCCAGAATTCGTAAATAACCCGACGATTAATAGGCCGAAACACAATTCTACTTTTACTATAGATTAAAAAAAGGAAGAAATCCCCAGCCAAATTAATGCACATGGAAATTAGATTCGTTTGGACATAACTGTACAAGAGATTTTTGCATAAAGTGAAATACGAACAGCATCCTGCTTGTATAATTACCGTAACACTAACCTAATGTTTATGATTTTGTCGGAAAAACTAGTCGTGGCAGTAACGAACTAGCCAGATGCCTTGCTATAAACACATGTCGCAATACACTTAATTAAAACGAAGAAGGAAAGTATAAGGGCGGAGGAACAGGTAACGAAGGTTTGTTATACGCCAAGGTGAATACCATCCGTGAATCTTGGCAAAACTGTACGCTGCAACCTGAATCCTGGTTTCATTTTTTGGTTTAAAAATGAAGCATCGTTTCATGTAGATATTCCGTCATGGTTATTAAGGTTGTCGCAATTTTAACTCAATTATGAGAAAGCTTTCATTATTTACTTTTCTCTTTTCTGTTTAAACGACAATACGATGGTCATACACAATAAATATGTGTACATGGTTGGAATCAATAAATGTCATTCAGGTGTCTCCGGCCACCCCCTCAAGCTTATCGGTCTCCTTATCGATTCATAAATGCAAATCTATTCAGCAAAAACAGTCACAATTGACTTCATTTGAAGTGATCCCAAAATACATTCACATTGAGGGAAACCTTGACGAACAGGACCGGATTTACTCTATGGACTAGTGGGAGGAAACCAGAAATTATCTAAACCTCAATTACCGCTAAAAAGACGCGAGATGCTTCGAGGAAGTGGTTCTACTATTGGTTGAGTTAGTGAAGATCTCACTTTGTCCAACAGCTGTTGATTAAAATAATTGCGACGAAAGCTCATCATCATAATCGCGTGATAGTTCATGTACTCACATAAATCACCCGAATTAATAACACTGACAGAAAACCGTGACCCTGTGGCAGAACCATTTACAAATTGGTGAATTTAACATGGTCGGAAAATTTTTAGATATTTTTCCAGTGAAGCGACTGCTGATTCATGAAGAAATGACCTCCTTCGACGGCCTAGTGAACCAATACCCATCAGTCCAGTCAGCAGTGTCATATCCTTCTAGACGATCGACGACCGGAAATTCACATTCCAAAACTGCACACGTCTTCGACACGTTCCGTTTGAAATGGACATGTGCGAGAGGTCGGCGAACTGCTTTTTTTCCGTCATCAATGTAATTTTAAAAAGCGACGTGACCCACGAGAACAGCGCTGAATAAAGTAAAGTGCAAACTCTCATTATATTAATGCTCCAAAAAAGTCCGGTTGAGTGTTTGTCAGACTGGAAAAGGCTCGAAATTGTACAATAAATTAGATCGGTAATATACTCCCTACACGCGCAATCGATGAACTGAAATTGAATAGACACGTGCAAAACGTGATAACTCAGATGGATCTTCCGATTTTGATTGAATTAAGGAAAAAATGTATCGGATGAAAAATCCGAAAAATTCGTGTAGAAAGCGACACAGTCAAATTCTCAGCACATCCGAAGAATACTGTCACTCAATCGAGGCCACCGATCTAGGTCACATTACATTTTAAAACAAAACTTGTCGACTGCTGCTTTGTTTAGATCATGCAATAAGAAAATTTTTATTAGGTGCAGGATAAAAACTAAATCGATCAAACCATGTCAAGGCTTCCTACATTTTTATAACACCTTTTAAAGGCGCGTTGCAAAACTAATATTTACGGGTCCAACTTTACGACCCATATGCATTTCACACATTACTTTATCCTTTATCGTCCTCTTAAAAATAAACATAAAATTGGGCGTTAATCCGGCGCTGGAAAAATCCAATTAGGAGATCTCGACCATTGCACAATGCGAACTTTGTTTTCCCGCGGAGTGTTCCTGCTGACAGACACTTAGAGGTAAAAAATGGTCTCATTTTTAAAAAGCAAATGAAACAGCGGGGGTGTGTCTCCGCAACTGAAGTTTGATTGAGTATCCAAGAAAATTTTAAGCTGGCGAGGTCATTCGAGTTGGTAACGATAAACATTCCCTCGACGGAAAAAAATTGCTACACTGGAAAGTGGTTTTAAAACAGGACAGTCCAGAAAAATGCAAAGGAAAGGCACTTTAAAGATGAGAGAAGGGTGGAGTGTCTGGAAGGGAGTTCCAGCCAGAATAATAAGCGGAAGTAAGGTGAGAAACGCGAAGAAAATTTCTGGGTTTCACGTGGTGGCTTTCTCTGTCGCGACACTGGGAAACGGAAACATAAACCCCAAGGTCGATCGAGCGACAAGTGGGCACGAAAACCGGGGAAACTCACCCCGACGTGTTGCCCGTCCACAAACACCTGTGGCACGAGGATGTGTTCGCAACGCATGCGTTCTCTTATCTCGTTTTGGTATTCGTTGCTCATGAAGACGTCTCTTTCTTCGAATTTGACGAGGAGGGTCCGCAGGATCTGTTTCACCTTCATGCACGCCTGGTACGTCTCGCGGAGGATCCCCATCGTCGTTGTGTACACCACCACTTTGCCGGCATCCTTCTCCTTGTAATTCTGCAAGAAAAAAGAAAAGCTCCAATTACAAATGATCATTCAAGGTGTTGGAAGTGGCGGACCGCTTTGCAAGACGGTCGCACAGTGTCCCTATTGTCTTTAAATTGGCGACGGGATTTTAATTGGAAGAAACCAACTGAAAAAGAGAAGACTTCCATTGTGTGAAGTTCTCAACGATAATTAAAGGAAAGTAAAGTGATGTTGCGTTCGATGATCTTCCCAGCGTCACGTCGAAATCCTTCGTTTTGCATAACCGAACGATGATACAAGCCGATAATCATTTATTGCGAAGAAGATTGATTGCTCAACATTCTCACGATCTGTTGCCAAAAGTTCAAGGTTGACGATTAATAATCTGATATTTACAGAAGATTGTTTTATTTATTCAAGGAAAATTTCGCACAAACAGATCCGACTTGGCGATAAACAAAATTTTGAAATTAGGACGACAACCCCAAAGGAATAACAAAAGGGGTGTCGAAATTAGATTCTATTCTCGGAGAAAGCGAAGACGTGTGGGTGGTGCAAACGAAGCGAATGCGTAAATTGCAACGGTCATCAGAAACGAACTTTCCATGTGTGCCGACCAAAGCTCGAACTGGTGACCGGAGATGTTAACTTAATTAACGAAACGCATGGGCGCCGCCGTTTGTATATATTTGTACTTTTCCATGTAGTTAATTGGTGGCGTTCTTTGATGGGTAAATTATGATAAAACGCCACTATTTCACGCTGTTTTAAACACGTTCAAGCTCAATTATACAAATAAACATGATACAAGTGTTAAACGATGTTAGAAACTTCTTCATTCTGGATGTTCGTCATAATTACCGTTTCATCGTTTCATGTCAGCACATCGTTATTTACGCGATCGCAGGAGAAAACACGGAGTTTCCTCTTCGCATCACTTATTTTCTCCGACACTATCGGTACGCAAGATACGACTGATAGGGAGCATAAAGAACTAAAGTAAATGTCACGACCAGCGCAACTACAAGACAAGAAAACGGTTGAAAGGTTATTTGATCATCACGTCATAAAAAACAAAACAAAATTAATTTCAACGGAACAATCTTCCCCGTAGCTATCGTTGCGCTAAAAATAACAGATAATTTAGAAGAAATTTAAACCGCTGCATAACAAATTTAACAACTTTATATATAATTCATTTTCAGGAAACGTTTAAATTATCTGGTTTCATGAAAAAGGAAAAAAAAAATATAATTTCAAAAACAGGTAAAGTTAAAAAGAATAAGTGTAAAATTAAGATATAAAAATTACGGAAATGTAATAGATGTAGTGCGACACGGCTGTCTATTATACCTCGTTCCATTTCAAAGTAAATTAATTGCTGGAATGAATTTGCCAATGAGGTTTGCCAAGATAGAGTTCGGTAAAGGGATGTCGTAATCAAGCTAAGAGAATATGTTAATTTTCCATTCTTGCAAATGATTTCGTAGGCAGAACGGATATTGATTTGATCAATCAGTTGGGACGGCGAGCTCTTAAAATTTTGTTTAGTAAAGAGAGAAAGAGTATAAAGACCGACGCGCATTTTTCCCGGTGATTATAAAATCGAAAAATTTCCGAGTCTTGTGAATTTAATAAAAAAGCGAATTGTGTGCTCAGGTTTTATTGTATTGATCGATCCGGCCAGATATTTAAGTACAGTCTTCGGGGGATTTAAAAAATTTTAAAGCGATTCGTGAATTGTTCAATTGTAACTTTTTACATTCGCAACAAATCCCGTGATAAAATATCAATACCTAAAAGCTTGTTTCGGGATTTGCTTTGTTCCTTTTTTCTCTTGTTTTTGCAAGAGAAAAAAGCTTTCCAGTAAAAGAATACCCGATCCGTTCTTTATGAAAAATAATTACGAGCACGATGCCCCGAGGATGGGAGATTTTTAAGAACGATTAAGAGGAGGCTTTCACCGGACATCCCGAATTTTCTGGATTCGAGACGTACAGTTGGTGACGAACAAAACGTCGCAGCGAGTGATGCATTTTCACGCCCGAGGGAAAGGCTAGGGCTGACCCGCCAACAAGAAACCGATACGTTCTAAACTGATCCTTGATGCAGACAATTTTTGTTCGCATAATGGTTTGTGAAATGTTGAGTTGGTTAAACCGAACGGCAAAAATCCGGTTAATTAACGTATGACAGTCCTTGATAGGGTTTTATTGCTCAGTAACGTGACCAAAGAATGCTGAATTGATTTATACGCGGAAGCACAGCTGCACCACGAGAATTTTTGTCCTGGTTTGTGTATTGGTTAAGTGGAATATGCGAGATTTTTCCAATATTCCGCTGTATCTGTCTGTGATTCTCGACATATTTGCGTGCGTAATTTCCTGTTAAGTCCCGTCCAGAGTATAAAATTGCTGAGACTATTTACGGTCTAAAATTCCGTCAATTACGTCTATGTGCCCGTTTCGTTTGACACTGCTGCCAACCTCTAGCGGTGAAGATTGCATAGCGGAGAGTTACGCCACAACAAGCTCCTCTTCAATTAGCTCTTGTAACGTTGGATCAAATAATTAATCTATTCGACAGCCGAAATGGCAACAACGTGACCGAACCCTTATCGGCGGCGACCGCGCCAGTTTTCGACGACCTTGTCTCGCAAAAATACATTCGCAACGCGGAAGCCTTAACGAAAATTTTATTTATTACATAAACTGTATCGCATATGTATGACATTACACAAAAATAAATGACGTAATCGGTAAGCTAATACGGTTTTAGAAAGTAAAGTGCCAGATTAATTTTTCTCCGCTGCGACACGCCAGTTTAATTAATTTTCATTTTTGCAATAAGTAGGTAATTATGAATAACTGCGAGAAGTAAGTGGAATTTCTAACAGCGATAACGGTGTAACTTTCCGTCTAAAAATGCGTAAAAACAAATTGGAATAATAATGACACGACATGAGAAAAAAATTCAGAAATGTCGAGTTACAGGCCAACTGCGGACTACGGTTTTTGTTCTTTTAAAACTTAAATCTTTTGTCAAAAGTCAAATCGTCATAAAAAAGTCAAAAACGACTGCTTCGTATGTTGATTTACCTCCACCCCTCTTATTTTATAAATAAATTCACGAGTTGACCTTGCGCTGGGCTGAAATGTTAACTTTGAAACGGGCAGGTTTTTTATTCATTCGCGGTATCATGTAATGGATCGATTATAAAAATATTTCAAATTCGTTATAAATCTTTGTATGTTTTTGTATAAAACTATTATTAAATTAACTGAACTGATCGATCAGCCCTGCAGGGCTTATTATTGTTATTTGTTTATGTTATTGTGAAAAATCGTATACGGCCGTTTCATTCCATCTCTCATATTGTCAAATTGGGCGACTCTCCCCTGCTTTACACCAATTAAACAACGAAAACACCGACGAAAAACGAACCTTAATTATTTATGGATCTCAGATTTACCTATATGACCTTGTTTCAAAGTATAAATCGTGAGTTTGGTGGTAAGTTAATAATAACCCCAATCAGCTTATAATTTAATATTTGTGAAACTGTGTTTCCTCTCATTTTATAATATATGTATTGTAATAACATAACAAATAATACATTGTAATAACAAATAATTTGTTATAATGCAGTTTTTTTTTGTTCATGTCAATTTTTAGGATTTTCTTCCTTTTGAAGGTGTTTTAAAATTCATATTAGAATAGTAAGGTAACCTCTTTCAACTAATATGAAATACAAAACGAAACTCTATTGCACATTTAAATGGTAGTAAAGTAATAAAATTTAGGTTAAATACAAACAAACTGCTGTCATTGTACGTACTTTCTGCCGCTATAAACGATACGATGTAAATAATGCAAGTATTAAGAACTATTTAATATTATGTTTAAATTAGAAAGGTCAGCAATGTATAAAAAAATTTAACCGTTATATAATTATATAAATGATAATTTTTTCAAAGTTTAAGAATATTTTTTAAAAATTGAAAAAACACATTCTTAAAGAATTATTAGAATTCTATGAAGTCGAATGAATCGATTTACTGATTTAATAAGCTCAAATACATTTTAAGAAAATTTAGCAATTCCAGAAGTGCATATGTGTAAAAAAACAAAACAGAATAACTTTGAAAATTTACGACAATGGAGATCAAACGAAAATAAGTCATTACGAATGAAATTTTATTCGTTTATTTAGTTTTGAGTTTTGACATTACCCTACCCTATTCTATACCATTTTAAATATTTGAATATTTTACTCTTGCTTAGTAGGGAGCAGAATTTATGTAAAATGCATCTTGCGTACGTTTTTAGTATTTATGCCACTTAAACAATTTAAAAGTTATTGCTAAGTTATTATTAAATATTATTGTTATTCATTTTATGTACGTTTCCAGCGAGAATGTTTAAGCATATTTTAAGATTTTTCTTCGCATAAACATGTACATTTATTGAAGAATTTTTGACATATAATTTTCACTTTCTAATTATAAATGTGCTTAATGTACTGTGTACAGAATTCCATGTTTCTGTTTGTATCTTTAAATTTGTAATTATCACGGTTTATCCTTTCTTCGGAGTATATCTTTATATCTTTATTTATATTATTGTTACTTGAAAGCTATGTTCCCTTTTATTCCTTAGTTGCACGTAGTTCAGATATTATTTGTTTTAAATTTTTCAATAACATCAACGTTTTCAAATATTTCTAATACACATGTTCATATATTTCTTTCATATCTTTTTCTGCTCTTCCAGTAACGATTTCAAGTGTTATTTTCCCTTTCACATTCACATAGTATTCTTATATAACTATAAATTTTCCTTTTTCAATTATTGTTTCTACTTTCCATATTTTTATATTTGGTGTGTGAATTTACGGACTATCAAATTTTGAAATGCCTTGTTCTCATTTGATTTTTCAACTTCAACTTGTCTTTCTTTAAGGAGTTTTCCATCATTTTTCTGCAACTCTTCTTTGCAATATTATTTGC
This sequence comes from Asbolus verrucosus, assembly GCA_004193795.1. Lineage (NCBI taxonomy): Eukaryota > Metazoa > Arthropoda > Insecta > Coleoptera > Tenebrionidae > Asbolus > Asbolus verrucosus. Next base: position 12,495 of record QDEB01029517.1, on the reverse strand, counting down.
ACAGCGAGCTTTGTATTTTATTTTATGCGCTTTTTTAATACAGAGAAATTTTAGCCTTTACAAGTATTTTTTATTAGAAATTCGAAATTTACTTCAGTGATACGTTTTTGTGGATAAATATTATCATAGAAAAGAGAAAACATATTTAAAATACCATCTCTGGCGAATAAAGTCCAATATTTTATGTACGCTTTACATTTATTCATTCTTTCGGCTGGAAAGCGTATTCTGACCTTTAAACTACGAATATTTACAACTAAAAGTAAAAAGTGAGAAATATTTTCAAAGTTTGAATGATAATTATTCTAAATTCCTCCAATTCGCTGTAAGCGGGCAAACTGGCAATGGAAAGGAATATTTTATTCAATAGTTTGTGGTTCCAGTGTAACTTTTAAACGAAAAAATGCACAAATCATGCCCTGAATTAGTAACAATTTTAAAATATTCTACTAATTCTTATTTCATAAAGTTATTTCGTCTGTCAATAATTCAATCTCCTTACTGACATTACATTAGATATACGATATATTTCAAATTATGATAGTGATTTACTTCACCGAGTTTAAAAATTATACTTTAAGATTTATACATCAAAATAAATAATTAATTTTAAAAATACCCAGTATTATTACCAAAACATGCAATTTTATTTTGTTTTATCTTTTTTTAACTTTAACATGGTCATTATCAATAGACAAGCAAGGAATAGTTTAACAAAGGTATACTCGATTTAATAATTCACATACAATTTGTGCATCAAGGTTATTTTAAAATGCGATGATTTTTGGAGAAAATTGTATGCAAACAAGAAAAACCCGTTAGTGATAAGCTCTTGTTGCGATATCTTTGGAATCTATAGGAATTCTACGAGTTAATTTACAAAGAAAGAAATGTACAACAATGTTTATTACAACATATTTTGTAAATACACGGTGTTGGCAATTAAATAGCAGTCATATAGAATTAACTTTTCGAAATAACAGGGAATTGTAAATTCCTTCGTGTAATACAAAATTTGGGAGAAGCTGATATGCATTTTTTTGAATCAAGTAACACTTTTCCCGAGTTAACACATTTTTGATTATCAGTGAAAATTTTTAGCAACATTAACTATGAGTATACTTTCAAAAATTTATAATCTAGCTTATTTTCATGAACAGTATATTTGTCGAAATAATGTCATATTAATGTTGAAGCATCAGAAACCGTTTTTAAACAGCGGGTATCCATTTAAATTAAATACATAATCATATTTTTTAAATTCAGCAGTTCTCATATTTTGTACCTCAATTTTTCATTATCGTTTTTTGAGAAAAAAACTTTTTAATTCGGAATTGCTTTATAAATCCATTTCTACATGTTTGCATTCAGTTACCAAAACAACCTAAATAATACTAATTTTATTTATTTCTCCGATTCTCTCGCGGGTATCTCTCGTGTGTTTGTTTATTTACATTTGCTTGTATGTGATCCCACTATTTATTTACTTTTTTGTCTATTAACACATAAACTGTTTGATTGCTTTTAATCTTTCGCATTTTTTAATGGTATTATCAACTTTTTCTCTCGTTTCTCTTATTCGATGACAGTTGTTTGGACATTTTCCGTAATCGATTTTACCGATTTAATCACATTTTCTTTCTTTTTATCCTTGGGGAATAGAGTAGTAGTTTTAAATTTGTTTGAGTAGTTCGTTGGCCTGTAGGCAAGTTTAATCAGATTCAGTGATCTCCGGCTGACATCGTCCGATCTGAATACGAATGATCAGCCGACACCTGTCTTGAGAAAAATGTCGTTTTCAAAGCCGTGAAAATCGTTTTTGGCTAAAGAATTGAACGTTCCAGTCGACCAGCTCTACCTTTCACTTTCGTGTTTTTGGCGGATTGTTGTTAGAGAGCGGATCATAATACGCACTGTACAGAGTGCTGCTACAGCGCAACTCTCGACGGGAATGACAGAACAGATCCGCTCTCTGGGCCATTATCGGTAATGATCGAATTTTTGTTTAATTATTTTACGTTTGCGCAACACTCGCGCTATTATGGGAGTTGTGAATAGGGAATTGATTAAAACGCCACATCGAAATGTCAATTGGTTCGCTCCACAATGTCATTATATCTCTTGACATTTCATAACATTACCATATTATCTCCAGCATCTGGAGGCTAAATATATGTAACATTGTAACCAACGGGAAATTGGAAGAACTGACGTCGCCCATTGTTGATCAATCTTGGTGTTTACCGTCGGAAAGGCAGCAATTATCGCGCGACCGCCGCGGAGGGCAAATTTTCACGTGTTACCTGGCTATAAATCATTTTTTCCCCGCCGAATCATCGATCATTTAGCCGAACAAATGAAATCCGTCGTGTTACGTAAGTCGGATGAGTCTTGAGCCGATCACGTGACCCGCTTTCTCCGCCACCACACCTTGGCGAATTTCTAAGAAATGAGCGACGCTTTATCTAGAGTGCTGAGATATTGATGCGCTGGCGTTTGTTTACTAAGCCGACTTAATCCTACCTTAATGTTGAGATTTTTTTCCATATACAGGGCGATGTTGCGTCTCACGCGGTTTTTGTAGCCGCGAACTGTACCCTTGCTGCTGACGATCTGTTTTTCTTCGGGAAACATCGCACACGAGGATTGTTTGACTAGCTTTGTTTTATTTCACAGATTTACTGCAATCAACATAATATCTTATCTCGCAAAACTACACATAATCATGATTGTTTAATTGTGTGACCCGTAAATCACGCATTTTTGCGTGCGTAAACGAGATTTATATGTCAAAATTGTAGAAACACTCCGAAAGTGGATTAGATTGTAAGGTGTATTAATCTGGAATCAGAGCAAGGTAGTGTGAAGCTTTTTTTTTCGTGTTTATAAGCCACGTAATATGCTCGTTAGATAAAAAAAAACATACACAGATCTAGCGATGAAATATTAAATATACCCGGAATTAGTAATGATTTTAATCAAGATTAAAGGGATTAAGGAGATTACGCAGATCTGAGATTCTCCATGTTCATGTAATTAGTCGAGGCGAAATATTGCTATGTTACAACAGTTGGTTCTTGATTCTGTTTGTATTCTCAGATCTGTCAGATGCACCGTGGATTGTTATTAAATTCGAACTGAGAGAGGGCGGACTAGAAGTGATAGTTTTTCCACTAAAGTAATCTCAAGCGCCAAAGGAACTTGACTTCAGAGATGATTGTAAGTTATATGTAATACAGGGCATATATAGCTGTTCCATAATTATTGCAAATATCGAAATTTAACAGATATTCTTTATATTGTTTGCAAGATTTTGAAACTGTTCAAATATTATACCTGCCTATATTATTATTTTATATCATAATTCTCTATATATAAATATATAATTATTTATGGCAATTTGTGTAAATACTGAAAGATTTTGTGATTATGTCAAAAATATGATATATCTAGGCATTTTGCATAAATAAATTATATAATTTGTTGTTCTTTATAATGACTGAGAATTTGTAAAATAAAAAAATCTATAACAATCATATGTTGCTCTTCCGATTCTTAATAAAGTTGTTCAAATGATGCCAGAGATTGCGAAATTTCACCATGAATTAAAATTACAAAGAACTGTAATGGAAGTTTTGTAAATTTCAAATTTTCAAAACTATATAAATTGATTCAGTTATATAAATTAAAGTTAACTGCAATAAAATTTCATATAGATGTAAATTTGAAATCCAGTACTGAATACGTGTTCTACAAATTGTCAAATTTTGTCATTTATACATAAAAATTTAATGGTAAAAGAAAAACTTTAAATGAAGTTACGAATTTTTCAGTTCAAGATCAAAAACACTGAAAGTGGCCGTTTAAAATATGTAAATTTCCGAAATGGTAAAAAATTAAATTTGCCACCATTGGTCTTTTAATCCAGCTTTAAAAGTCTTTAAATAACATTTAAAAAACCACGTAAAAATTTATAAAATTGCTTAGTAATGACGATATGTTTCTGATTCTAGCTTTAGAGAAGGGAAATGTCTGCTAAATCAAGTTTCCTTAAACGTATTAATAATTTGATCAAAAAAGGTTAAACTGAAAAGAAATGAAATGTACACTTCTTCATGATAAAAAAATCCGATGATATATTATCAATCTCATAATTGTAAGTGTAAAAATATAAAATAATACATTTTAATATAGGGCTCTTTCTTTTTTTTTTATTTTTAATACTATTAACAAATTATCCAGCGTTTTGTTTCATAGTTGTGTTTTTTCTTCACCTACATTTAAAAAAAAATTCTTGAAGAAATAAATCGGCAGTTTATTGTATCAAAAATTCGAAGACAGCATGCATATGGTTCATGTATTACAATTTATATAAATTTCACATTGTAACTATAATTTTATCATCAAACACTGCTTCCAAATTGATTTTTTTAGTTATATTATAATCACTGTGATATGTTTTGATGTATTTTAAATTTATTTAAAATGGTTTAAAAAAATTTTCTACGAAAGATACCAAAGGACCTTAGGGAAATATGGGTGTATAATTTGGAACTGCTGTTTATCCTATTTGTGTTAGATAGTGATATGGTAATTATAACGAGAGTTGGATGCAGACCCCTCTTTTTTTATTTATCCATCTTTAATATTCACTTGCATGTACACATATTTAAAAATTCTCTTTGTGTTTTGTTTTTTTTTGTGTTAAATTTCTACCTTTAAGTATTGTTACCCTTTTTAATGAAACATTCTGTAGTATTTACAGTGGTACAATATTTATTAATTTTTCAAAGCTAGTGTATTAGTCTATTTGATTTTAATTTAAATCATGAAAGCTGTATGACACATAGTTCCAAACCATAGCAATAATCTCTGTTATCACGATTTTGTCATATTATAATTGCGGTAAAATTAAAAATCTGTGAATATAAATTACAATATCCCAAAATATTCAAACAGAAATGTCAAAAATGGTATAATAAATACTTCTAAGTAGGAAAATAACCCTCGTCGTGCCATTAACTCTTTTAAATCTCATATTAATAACACAATTGTTGAGGCACATAATTAGGCATATAAAAGTGCATTTTTAAGAAAACACTATATTCTGAACAATGAGAAATTTTCGAAAATGTAGGAAATAAACATTTTGAAAACGTCTGTGAAAATATTAACAAATTCGAAATAATGTAACATATAACGTAAAATTTCATTGCGGAGACTCACTGTCCTGAAAATATTTAAAATTTGTAGGAAATTGTGCTCTACTTTCGATAAATTTCGTTGAATTTTTGAAAACAAAAAAATGATTAAACGCAGTTATTAGCTAGTTGTAATAATTTTACTATCGACTTGTTTTATTTTTTGAAAAGTTGATTTCAGAAGAATTGGATCGTTTGGTATTATTACTAGTGTCAGCAACTTATTTAATAACCGCTTTTGAACACGTAATTACAGGACAAGCTGTAGCATTAAGGTATGAATTTTTTTGTGAAACTATTCTGGTGAACGTTCAATTCTCGATAAAATAAGTGCAATAAATTAATGTAGGGTATGACAAAAGAAAGCGCCTGTATAATACGGCAATTATTGCATAAGCCAACAGCTGAACAGCGATAAGAGCGTCATAATTTGTTTGATCTTTAATAAAACACCAGCTTTTATGGCCACTACGAATTCAATGGAATGCCATTTGGCCTCGGCCTCATCCTTTTTTATCACTATCGCGAGCAACAACCCCGCAAAATCCAATTAAAATCAAACAATCGAGCTTTTAGTGTCCATTAGGGGACCACAAAGACACTCTTGTGAATTGCGCAGCAATTGATGTTAATTTGTACTAGCCTTACCTTAGCAACCGAGTTGATCTGAAGGAAGGTGGCGATGCCCGCCCGCACCCGATTCTTCACCCCCCGCACCGTCCCTTTGGCGCTGCGAATAGTAGAAGCACCGTCACCGAGCAGGTCTTTGTACCCCGCGAAAGTCTCGTCTTCAACCACCTTGCTCGGGGGTGGATCGTCCTCACTTAAGTGTTCGTTTAAATGGAACTTGTAGAACATGTCGGTGTCGTAGGGCAGGCTGTTAGCAGCCGAGATGGTTTTCTCTTCTTCTTTGCGTTCTTCGTAAGATTTGACGATGGTGCTTTCGGCGGAGAGCTTGTTGCGCTCGCGGATGTCCTGGAGGAGCGTCGGGGGCAGGGCGCTGTTGTGGGGCGAAGTTTTGCCGCTGGTGAGCGAGTCGCAGCTGATGTTGCTGTCGTTGTCGTCGCTGTCGGCGCTGCTGGCCAGGCTGGAGGCGCGCTTGTGCTGGATGAGGGTGACCGAGACGCCCGAGGAGGACTTCTTCTTGGGGAGCGGCGGCGGGGTGCCGTCCAGGTCGCTGCAGGTGCCCGAATCGAGAGTATCACTGGGCGACACTTGACCACTAGACATCACCGCACAGTTGTAGAAGAAGTACGCGGTGGAGCGCTCGGAGGAGGCGTCGGCCATCGCCGTCGTCTGGATCATGTCCGGATTGTTGACGCTGATCCGGATGCAGGGCGCCACGTCGCAGATCACGTTTTCTTCGGGGTTGATGCGGATTTTGACGACATGACTTTGCGACTGGGCTCCGTTCACTTCGGGGTACGCGAACACGTCGCTGTTGAGTACCGTTGCGGACGGCTCTGGAGGGGACCGCCGGGTCTTGGGCGGCAGCGGCGGAGGTGCCAAGCCGAGCGGGTCCATTGTGGGCCGAGAATTATCTGGAAATTTGAACGTTGCTCTTAGCGACATACCTTTCTAAAGCGCGACCCTCGAGGACGGCGAAGGTGGACGGAAACGTGTCGGCAGATCTCGGAGAATATTTGGAAAAAAGAACACTTTCGTTTGCGATTGGGTTTAGAAATCTGGACGCTGAGCCGAGGGTTTAGCGCGCTCGTCCACTTGCTTTGTCAACCGGAAATTCTTTCAGGGGATTTTTTCACGTAGGGTCAGAAAAACACGATTGGTGTTGCGGTTTCGCGTAGATCAATTTTGGTTTTCGAAATCGCGATTGCACACGTGGAGCAAATCGAAAGGCATTCGAGGACACTTTTAGGTAATTCGAAGCAATTAGAAGAGGTCCGCGGGCTGTAATTAACTGGATTCTAATGTGAAAAATTAGGAACAACCCAAGCAATTAGGCAAATATTAAAACAACATCAAAAATGAAGACATTAATGAGGAAACATTTTAAAACATTAAGCAATTTTGAAAAATTGAAAAGTTTTGTCTTTATTTCTAATTTCTATGAAAAATGTGTAATTTGGAATTTTTAAACAATTTATGGAATGTTTGGTATTTATACGAAACATGTAAAACGAATTAGTAAGAAAAATCACAAAAATATGTTATAGAACACTCAAAGAAAATTAATTCAGTAATACGGAAAAAGTCGTACGAAGTCTAAATAAATTTATGACATTTTTGACAAGTCTGAATTAATTTTGAATTAATCTTGAATATATAATAGCGACTGTAAGAATTTGTTATACTAAAAAATAGAAATTTGTTAGGAAATCTCATATAAATATGAAAATTATGAACAATAAGAGAAATTTGTACATTCTAGTAATATTTAAAAGAAAAAACAAAATACTCAGGAAATAAAAATGTATAGAAATATTGAAAATTGTACAATTTCCTTTAATTACTCAATAATAAGACAACAAAACAAATATGCACGTAATAAATGAGATAAAGCAAAAATTTAGATGTTGTTGATGTCAAATGTCAGAATATGTATGAGATGTGCGAAACTTAATGCAGATTTTAACAAATTTGCGATATTCATACAGGTCTATAATAATTTAAGAAAATCTCAACATTTGACAACGTTTAAGTATTATGAAATTATAAAAATGGTTATAAACATAATGAAAGAAAATCTAAAGCAATCTTTAATTTTCTATTAAAAAAAAAATATAATGAAAATGTGGCTGATGTTTCTTTAAATAAATTTAAAATTTTCACTTTTGCAATATTTCGAGAATTTAGTGAACTAAAATTCTGAAAAGTTTTAAAGCATCAAAAACATATAAAAATATTTTGATTTTGGAGTTTGTTTTAGGAAATGATAATCCTCTTTCGTTATTTAGTTAAATTATTTTGTTTTGTTTTCAGTTTCAGACACATGTCAATAGCATAATAAATCTTTGTATATTAAAGCTTCACACACAGTATAGTGAATAATTATGTACTTGCTAATGACACTATAGCACTCTTTCAGTAGATATGACACGACTACTTATGTTAAAAAAATAATGTTTTTGAGACATTAAAGTGGATGAATGGCTGTCTAGATCAATCAATGTGTCTGCAAAAATATTTATTATACTTGTAA
>QDEB01029480.1:0-17027 GCA_004193795.1 Asbolus verrucosus | reverse complement strand
GATAATTACACCTATGTTGCAAACTTTGAGCAAAAAGCAGACTTTGTTAAAATAAATCAAGCGTTTGACGAAAGCAAGCTAAATTAATGTTAAATAAGAAATAGAGAGACCACATTTTTTGCTTTTATGCGAAAACGTGCGTTTATCAGAACTGATGCAAAAAGTATCCAATACCTGTTTCAAGTTGATTAATATGAACATGATGAATCGGTAGATATTTTATGGTAGGGTCCCTCGTTGAAACTTTTGGTTATGATTTCATTATTATGCAAGACAACCGAAGGGCGCACATGATTGGAATTATTGGAGATTATTTGAGACCTTCGAACATTCATAGTAGGGATGATAAATTGGTTTTCATCTCATTTTCATTTAAGAACCCAGTTACTGCAATTTCAGGAAAAGTTTAGAATACAAAACTATAAAATAAAACGAGTGTAAAATTGTTAGATGTTGAATCAAATCAACTTTCTGCGTGTTGTTGATATCGCTGACAATTCCCTAGATATTAGTGGGTGGGTTGTGGATAAACACAAAAATAAGTTTTGCCCTTAAAGATATGTCATTAGAGGGTGAAATGTCAAAGAACTGAAGTTATTGAACTTTCAATTTCACACCTAATAACATTTCTTTAAATAACGCTTTTAGGTTTCCTGATGACGTGAAAGTCGCCTTGATTACTCCAATGTCTAAAATATAAATGATGCTAATGAAACGTGTAAATTTAGGATTATCGATACATTAGCCTCGCTTGAAAAACTTCTAAAAATTATTCGGGAGAATACTTTAGCGAAAATGATCTTTTTATGGAGAATTGGTCTAGTTTATGATGCAAACCTTTATGTGAAACGACATAACTGATAACGTCAAACGAAATAAACTAATCGATATGGGCTAACATATGACCGAAGTTTTAATGTAGTCAATAGAACATTAATCGGAAATTTTGCTTAAAGAAGCGAACATCACAGTATAGATAGAAACCAAGATAACTTACTGCATGCGCTATCAGATTTAATTTTTACTTTAAAAGACATACCGTAGAAAATAGCTATATTCTTTCTTGCAAAAAAAAAGTAATTCGCCTGAAAGTATCTGAGCAATATTAGAAGAAGTAAAAAAAAATTGTCAGAAACTTATATCAACATGAACGGTCTTAGCAAGTGGCAATTACACATGTAAATATCGATAACTGTATAAAACACTGAAAATATGATTTAAACGCTTTTACTTTTTTTAAGCATAATGGTGGCTTAAGTGTATTTGTTATTGTTATGTCTTGAATTAATTAATTTTTTCAATTAATGTCACAAATGTTTATTGTTAACAAACTCACACTGTACATTATTTTCGCCATTGACCGTTAACTGTTATCAGATTTTCTTTTCCGAATCCACGTCTCATCGCATGACTTACTTCGTCAATGGAGGATCATTTACTCGGAAGTTCTTTGAAAATTCATTTTCTCCACGCCAACAAACCGTTATGGGTAGTGAACACATCTTTCATCAAATGCGGACATCGCCAACCAATCAAATACAGTATTAATTTCAATTTTTATTTGAAGGAAGATAGATGCGTAGCCCTTGGAATAAATGTGGCATTATGAACTTGAATGCGATAAATTAAATAATTTCTTTTAATAAATTTAAAACATGAAGTATAAATTGGACGCAGCTTTAATTGGGAAAACTTTGAGTAAACAAATTACATTTTAGGAACAAATTTTAATTATATCTAATTAGTAAGTTAATTAGAACAAATACATGTTGATTCTAGAGTAGATTAAATTAGAAGCATTTTAAGATATTAGATAAACCGTTATAACATGTGAAGGTGGATGATTGGGCACCATTTTTAGTCGAAATTAAAATTTTTAGAGAGTCCCTTTGTCTCTCAGAATGTATTTTTACTGGAATTGTCACAACACAGTAAGCGACGAAAGTCTGTAGAAACAATACACCCATTAATTCACAAAATAGGTAACTGAATATGTTTTACCTACAAAATGTCACTGTCAGCGGCTGAAACAATATGCAGAATTTTTTGTCAGGCACAATGGCTTTATTAGAGTTTCATTTAATTTTTCTCGGTTTTTGTGTAAATAAATATTTGTTTATGCTGTCAGAAGCTTTGAATTCGGGTTCTAAGCTTAGTATTAAAATGCCATAAATATGACCCAATAAACGCTATATTAAGCACACTTCAGCGGGCCTCTGAGGGGCGAAGGTTTCAATATTTTAGGTTGATGTTTACTCATAAATTTGTTAACAGCTCTACTTCCTTGGTCGCTTTAAATTATGTGGTAATAAGAAAACCCTCTTAATAAGATGCTCGTAAAAAATACATAATCCGTATGTGTACAAAATACACCGTGTTTTGAATTAATTTATAAGGTACCTCTCGATAGAATATGAAGTTAACAACATAAGGACAGTTTTGATGAAAAAAATGTCACAGCTTTAAACTTTTTTTCTGATTAAGACACGCTTTGCATGTGAAATGAAAGTGCTCTTTAAGTTTCATCAGTCGTCGTATTCATTCATTGAAAAATGAGATTTTTTTCAAAGCTAATGCAAAAAAATGATGAATTTTTTGCTCAAAATTATTAAAAATTCGGAACTTTTCCAATTATGGCTCAAATATCAATGACGATAATTATAAAAACGATTGGTTGGTCCGGCTGCAACTTAATTCTGTGCCTTACGAAAGCGTCATTTAATTAAAATTTCTTTTCAAATTATTCCTTTGAGAAGGTGTAATTAAAATTGGCGTTGTAAAATTTTAAATAAATATTTATTTCTCGTCGAAGCAGCGAAAACTAGAGCTTTCAATAGCTTCCTGGACCGCTCTAAATCTTTCATTTCTTGTTTGATATTTTAATTTTCTCCTCCTATGTAGGTGCAAATGTAAAATGAGTATTAAAGACATTGAATTGTTTTTAAACTGAATACCATTTAAGACATCCTAACACTAAAGATTTTACCACACATGAAACATGTACTAAACGTCATTTGAATCTGTCTCTTGTAACTACAAGTATTTACGAGTAACAAGCAAGCAGCTGATCATTCCATTACTACTTTATTAAAATGTAAACAAAAGGTCAATCGTTTTAAACGAAACGACTGAAACAATGTGACAATCAACTTAACAACAAAACTCCATTATAATATCGTTATTGTTCTTCGTTAACCAAATTTATTTTCTAATCACTGTTTATTTAGCATTAGATAATAATTGAGTTCTGACTGGTTAAAATCTAATCAGTATATTTGGTAACGCCCGAATAAACCAGTAATAAATCATTTTTCAAACACAAAATTAATGTTACTAAATGTTTGATTCATTTACACATAGACAGTAGCAATAAAAGCTAAAGAAATAACATTAAAAACACTAACATCTATATTTTCAACTCAATAATAATTTTCAGGATTAAATATATTTTAATTTTTTCAATACAAATAATAGGATACTAAAATCAGTAATGTAGTAATACCATTGAACGAAATTTAGATCTTTAAATTGACGCCAGGAAAGAAGTGCAATAAGTTTAAATACATTTTTTTCGAAATTCTCAATTTTATAAGCATGTAAATTGGCGTTCACTGATAATAAAGCACATAATACGGGAAATTTAATGTTAATAACAATAAGATCATATCATTTAAAAATGCCAGTATGTGATATCGCTTTAGAGACCATATAATCAATATGCGTTTCAAAATTACATTGAGAGTCTAACTGAACACACTTCTTTTATCGTATCGATATTCTCCATTTATATAATGTTTTGGTAGAATGACAAGCCTGGTACTTTTAAATTTTAATAAATATAAATCCTTAGTCGCTTACAAACAAACTATGAAATCACCTTAATCACGTAAAAATTTGGCTCCTACATTGTTTTTTAAAATATCCCAATTAACTCGTAAATTTGATTACAATATCTATGTTTAATTAAAACTTATGAAACTTATAATTAAAATACTCCAAAAAAAGTGGATATGTTAAACTATAGAATACTAAAGAAGGGTAGAATTATATATACAAGAAACTTAAATTATAAAAGATAAATAGATGTAAGGTAGCTTATTTTACAGAAATATTCCGTACACGAGTAAATTTGTTAATGCTGAATGGCCGCCATGTGCGTTCGTATAATACCTTTGTGCTTATACAAGAAGTATATTCCCCTACTTAAGAATTAGTACAAGGAAACTTTATTTCCACATTGCTGGAACTATGTTATCACTTAAGAATAAATTTATAATATAAGAGAATGTATAATAAACTCGCACAATAATTCCTGCGAAATATTAGTCAAATAAACATGTCGCTGTACTGTGAACAGTAATTTTAATGTTAATTTTATAATATAATTTGTATTAAAAGTGCTACCAACTTATAAATATTTTTTTGATCATGAGCGAGTAATTAGGGCAAGAAAAGAAAATTCGGATCGACCATGAAACATTCGGCAAAAGCAGTAAGCCAGGCAATGATATTATAATCTGCAGCTTGTATTAATCCACTGTCCTAGCATTTAATAACAGAAAAGCATGGACGTAGGAGCGTGTGAATTTTTGATTTTCGGTGAATCTTTGAAATGAGTATCCTATCTACCCTATCTAACATTAGTGCACTCGCATTATCTTGTATGCACTTTCATGTGAAAAAAGTAGACTTTCCTATTGTCAGTCTGTATACCACTTTTGATCAAAATCGGTCTAAGAAGTCAAAAGTTGTACCGTTTCGTAAATAAATCAGGAGTAAAAATTATAAATAGACCAATAAAAGACAGTTATAAGGAGAAATTGGGAAATTAGCATAATTTTTTCTTCACAAAAATCATGAGAAATAAATTATTTTCAACCGTTACTTTCTTTATTGCTCTTAATTGTCTCTTAAATTATATAGTTGATCGATGAATGAAAGAAGGTCGAACCTTTGATGCTTCAGGTAGTTATTTGAAGTAATATGGTTCCAAGAAGTGACCCTGACATAATAATGTACTTTATGTAAATTTTTAATTCATCATCAAGCCCTTATCCATAACTAAATTTAACACTAGATTNNTATTGGGAACCAACAAATATTTTATTTATTTAAAAAGATAAAAATTTAACAATCCCAAAAATTTGTAACGCAACAGATTAATATGAAATAGAAGAATAACCAAAAATTTATTTATTAAGAAATTTATATAACTAAACAAAATTACGAAAATTTTATTACGTAGTCATGACTTCATAAAATTATTAAAAATATAACAATTTAATAAGATTTGTTATCGTTGACAAATATGACGATATCTACATTATAATTAAGAAGAAAGATAAATGACACTGTTCAAAAAGAACTACATATGGACTCCTTTATTAATGCATCAACAAAGCATTGAAACCGATTTAATACAAATCGCTCATTAACACTGGTATCCTTAATAGTGTTTAATTTTTCGTAACTCTCTAATGATTACCAAGATCTGCATTTAAAAAAATATGCGATTAGAAAGTTGTAACGAAGAAAACGGAAAAACGATCTTTTGAACATATTTTGAACGTATTCACTCGATAAACTAAAGCACCTCCCTCATAAATTACAAATGCACCTGTGTCAAAATAACTAGAAAATTTCAGGTTGTCTGTTTCTACAGTCTGGTCACTAAGACCTAAAATAGCTTGGCAGAGCCAGGGTCTGTGTACTGAATTAATTCTAAGGCGATACGGTATCTCATACCACTTTTGAACAAATTAGGTTTGTTCAATCGAGATTTTCAATAACCGATTACGCACGCGCGAATAGTTTAAAATCATATTTTCTTTTTCATATAGCTTACATTCGATTTATACGACAAATCTGTAAATTTTGAAGACTTTGTCATGAATAATATGATACATCATAAAAGAAAATACACAAAAAAGAATTTATCACCTATAAATTTGATGAACTTTTGTCTCAATATATACATTCTCCTCTTCGTCTGCCAATGTATTATCCGGAACTGAATCCGATAGAACTACTATGGGCAGAAGCATGCTAGTTCGATCGGATTCAAGAAAAGTACAGCATTTAAACTAGAATATGTAAAACAATTATTTTAAAAAGAATTCGATTCAGTTACCGTTGAGTACTGGCAAAAATGTTTGAAGACAATTATTTAGAAAAGGAAATTATTAGAGACAGTAGTACTGAAGAACTAACAATTCATTTAGAAAGTAGTAACAGTGTTGACAATGACGATAGTGATTACTGAAAGATTTGGAATTGTTATCTTTATAATTTCATATATAGTAGCGACCAGTTGCATCCGTCCATTTGACAGTGTTAAATAGGTTACAAGCATGTGATAATTTAAAGAAATTAAAGTTCCACTCACAATATAAAATATAGATCAGATAGTAACTGATGACTCCCGCTATCTTGTTTTTACTACAACATAATGAAAACCTCAGTAGAAACACATAGCAATATGAACCTACACTAGTAATAAAGTATTTTTTTCATATTACATTGTACTCATGTATCCATATTTCATTTTAATAGTTCGACCAGAATCAAATTGACAACTGCAAAGAAAGGACTCGATGCCATTGTTTGCAATAATTTGTAGATACCTGAAGTACACATACTTGGCAATTTTTCTCTTCACGGACCAACTGTAACGATATAGGTATAGTATTGGGATCATTTGAGCGAAGGATGACATTGTGCCAATTCAAATAAAAATACAAATTTGTTGATAATTTACAACTCCCAATCAGTAAATTGGTCCTTTTACTACTTTCTTTCTGAAAAACAGAAATGTCGCAATCGAGGGAGATCTGCGGTTGTTCAAGTAGTGTTTTAAATTAATATAATGTTTATTTGATGATCAAAAAATTGACTTTAAAAAATTATCCTTCACTGGTGGGATCCTAATATGTACTATCTGTATAAATTATTCAATTCAAAGACAATATCCGAAATACCTCCATTAAAAATGATATTTCGATTTCTGCCGGGATGCAAACTACATAAACCAGTTATAAAAATATTGAATAAAAATTCGAGGACATAAAGGCTTCTGTTATTCCCAAATGACATAAAAAGTTGACACCTAACTTTATAACTATCATATTCGCCTGCAATCTTCTACGCTGTGTTTAGTTTGGAATTGCTCGAATGATCCCAAAGATCAATTTTCGCCATCCATCAGCAAAATAATATCATGAATAGAATTTTTTTCCCCCTTTGAAGAATTTCTGTGGATCACGATTCGTGCCGATTAAGATAATGGTGCTACAAAAGCATAAGCTCCAACAATGAATTATCTGCTTTCACATCTTTATTATAAACTTAATAAACTTCTCAGAAATGAATAAAAAAATATTTCATATTTTAATCGCCACATATTTTAATTTAAAAAATTTAAAATTCTATAATGTGTTTCACTACAATAACCTTTAATTAAATATATTTTAATGTGCAATATTTTCATTAAGAGGTGCGTATTTATACGAAATATAAAGATTTTTTAAAATTTTTAATTTTCTTTACATTTGTTACAGGAATTTGTGTTAATATTTTTTTATCAGACGTGAAAGTCTGAAATCCCAATGCTAATATAATTCGTGCTCCAGTTGTTACATTGTTACGGTGCAAACGGATTATCCACTCGGAAATACTTTAATTCCACTCATTTGAAATAAGATGGTTATTTAAAAAAACAAAAACTGACTTCATAAACTAAATCTTTTTTAAAATTGTTAATTAATATTTCCGCCTGGATTTAATACGGAAAGAACATTAAAATCGGTAGTTTGTTATGGCAAGGAAATTAATTTATTTACTTAAATACTCCATCTCTGATGCTTTGCAATATTAAAGTAAATATACAAGATAAATGTTCGAGCTCGTTTAACCATAACTAATATGAAAATTCTGGCTCAAAGGTTAAACTCTGTTTACGTAAAGATTTATGCAGAATATGACACAGTAAGAAACTAGTTCATAATTAAAACACGTACATACACACTTTATCCATATGTCTCTGCAGTAATAGAGACAAGGAATGACTGAAATAATCATGAAAATGGGGTTCAGTTAACTGAAACAATTAAGACGAACACAAGATTAATTAATTAATTAATGAAATATTAAATATCTGCATAAAAATAATTGTTTCTTTTTTCCACATGGATATTTCTTTTCCTTTCTTCTCGAATTTTTAACTTTTATTCTTAAACCGAAATTTTCAAGTTTCACATAATCAATTTTTTGGTCTTTAATAATAAATTAATTTATTCAAGGAAGTGGCTCTGCATTGACATGAAACCATACATATGTATAAATAAGTAACTTTTTGCATTTTCTAAAATTTAAATTTTAAATCAATATATGGAAACAGCTACATTTACATGTTATTAGCGGGTGCAAACGTGCAGAAAAGTTAAAATTCGAGGTTGAATTTCGCACTGCACTTCAGAAAACCACAAAACTGTTTCCGATTTGTAGTAGGAAGTTCAATCAAGTAAAACAAATAAAAGTTGTACCTGTTAAATAGACAGATGTTCGGTGTGCTCGTTGTACAAAAATAACTTTCATAATAGTTTTTTAATTTTATTCTGATTATCCGAAGGCGTATGTTGGAAGTTTTATAACTGTCGTAAAAATGTCATGAATAAATAATATTCGTCATTCATTTAGTGCTAAATTTTAAGATATATTTAAATTATTTGAGAAATTTGCAAGTGCAGTCGTAAAACAGCGGCGCCTTTACGGCTGTCGAGAATTTAATAATAATAACTCTGCAAGATATAATATTATATTATCTTATTACAGGAGTGAAGTATACTGTAATGCAGTGGACATTTTACATTCCCGACACAAAAGCACTGTGCATTCCCTGTTTCATTACAAGAACTGCTTTTCTAATTTCAGCTAGTGAATTGCAGCCTTATGCATTGTTATTTCACACTCGAATTTGACCGACCATTTATGATGTCTTACAAACCACTTGACGTCTAGAAATGCTGTTGTTGAGAGACTATTGTCTTTCGTACGAAGAGTTTCACCATTGTTCGCATGTTTGTTTCCATCTGCTTTCAAATGCAAACGGATTGCATATGCTGGCGTCAAGAAACGGATAATTGCATTATTTGCAGTAATTGTCTGACTGGGTGTTACCTTTTTAAAATGGAATTACAGCTGGACTAAACTGTGACTACATGATATGTCTACAAATATTAATTAGGCAATATCGTTGTGTTGTTATTATAAAATCATCAGACTACTGAGTTTAAAAACGAAATTGAAAGACTAAGTTTTCGCCAAATAAGAAACCAAACTTCTAAATTTTTAAGCACTGATATGTCAGTCAAAAAACTCTTCAAGTAATTTTATTACATCTACTTAATTCAGTTTACTAGAGAACTCTCTGAGATTCCTGAACTTTTCATCACAACATCCTGGAGTCTACATTTCATAGATAATTCAGATCTAACATTTTTTGCGAGTTAAAAATGTCAGCTACCGAGCAAATATAGTTAGATGACTTACATAGAATATTTCTAACAATTATCAAGAGAAATGATTAATTTACATTCTTTAATTTTGTATTAGACGTCTTAGTATATCAATAAAAAAATGCGGAACAAAATAAAAATGTTAACAGTTGTTAAAATGGGTTCGTCTGTTACAATAACAATCCTAAATAGATGAAGATTTTAACAAACGTTAATTGATTTTTGAATTTTTTAGATTTAAAAACGTAAAAATATTTCTTCAGCAAAAATGGTTTTTATTGATTTAACTCACTCCAGGAACTATTTAATTAAAAAATGTTATTATTTCACAGTTGTTCATGAACAGTTCAAAACCAAAGATAAAAAGTGTAAATAAGCATTTGAAAATTTTGAAACGATCGAACAATTTTCTGTTAAATTTCAAATTAGGATCGTTACAGACTTATACACGCACTTGGGAATAATGATGAGATAGGTACAACTTTATCGAACTGAGTTTCCATCAAGTAACTTTTCAGAAACAAAACTAAAACAAGACTTTATGTAATACTTCAAATTTAAAAAAGCTGTAATTTGAGAACTTCCAGAATAGTCTAAACATTATTTAATCCGTGACGTTACGTGCCTTCACAGACACGTTTGGTGGAAACTCAGTTACTGTTTATTTATGAAAACATTTCAAGTTTTTGAGACTGCGAGAAGTTTTTTTAGGTTTGTTTTCAACAGACTTTCTCTTGTACTCTTGGAAAAAGTCAACAATTCTGCCTGTTTCATTGCTGATCATAATCAGCAATCCAATATCCAATAATGGAGCTAGCAAATTAAAAAAAAATAAATAAATAATTTTGTTACTAGTACTGAAGGATTTTAATATTCTAATATTTTCATTTTAACAGAAAACTGGAATCTTAAATATATAAAAACAACGGAGTAAATATTAATTTTTTGTGTTTTGGAATAATCGTTTCAAATACAACTTCAGCAGAAAATTTCTTTTAATTGAGATATAAAGTGTTCATTTAAAAATTGCATCAAGTCGCTATTGACTTGTTGATAGACAAAGATGTCGCAAGAAAGGGATGTGTTCTCTTATGTCAGAATTTCAAACTTGTCACATATTGTCATTTTCTGTTCTTATTAATAAAAAGCTTCGCGTCCTCTAGTTACATTTCTGCCTCAATTTTATTTCGTTTTTATGTTTTCCCTACTAAAAATTATATTTTTCGTTTGTCACAGACATCTATCAAAAATTGTGGACATCCCTCATTTTATTCGATTGTTTTCAAAGGCAACCTGATGCACTTTTTAAATGAACACCCGTTACTTAAATTAGTTTACTGAGAGGCAATAATAAATAACATTCCAAAAATCAGTATAAGTGTAAATTATATATAAAGTTTATATAAAATTGTCAAGAACATGTAAATGTGTATAAAACTAGACATGTTTTTAAATATTGTTTCAACACAATGCAAGTAATTTATCGCGTGAAACCGGCTCCAAGTCAGTATAATTTACACCAACAGTACAACCTGATTCACATAGCTAGAATTATTTATAGAACTGAAACGACATAATTGTAAGTAATGATTGTAATTCAACTGTAATTTTCTTACAAATTTTATCATGTTATAGTAAATTGAGGTTAGGTTCGCTGTTACAAACACATAAGAGAAAAGTCACAAAAACTGATCCAGTAAAACTGGTTCCGGGTGGTTTTTATTATTCATCACCCAAAACGTTTGGTATCCAAAAAGGATATTTGTTTCACAAAAAAACACGTCCTAAGAACCCACGATTTTGAATAAGTAATAACTAACTAGGACATGATGTCACACAACCAAGAACTGATTTTGTTTACACTCAAAACTAAACTTTCAATACACAGAAGGCAATTTCCAACATTCATTGCAAATAAATTAATAATTAAATAATTTATGTCTATTTATTCACTAAATTAAACATGCTAACGAAAGAAATTAACCTTTTATTTGCGTTGGCCTCGACCTAACCTCATTTTTTGATAAATAAAATTGTTCTCATTGACAGTTACCACATGACGCTATCTAGGACATGCGTTCCAAGAACAAATTAGCACTGAGTGGTAACTAAAAATAATTTATTTTGATCGCACCTTATAAGACGAACTGGGTATTAGGTAATGGGATTGCATGTTGCAGAGAACGCTCTCTGCATTCTGTTATGTATTGCCCAGACACTTATCTCTGAATTTTGTGTTTAGGAACTGTCTTCCAACCCACATCCAGGAAACAAAACGATGTTTGCCCGGTCTATACCTACTTTCCCAGAAAGAAGGCAACTGCCTCTTTCCACCCCCAGCCCCGATTCCGGCACCACCATGTTCAAGATAATATTAGCCGGTTATTGCGTTCCATTTTCCTAACGGAACAATGCCTATACATCAGATCGAATCAATAGTGGGTAATCGTAAAAATCCGCAGCATATTTCTCATATTTCACAAACAGTGCAAGAGACGTGTTCGCCCTTATAATCTCTTACAACGCCGAAGAAAAATAGTTTTAATTTTCTCGTTCGTTCTCAAAAACCAAACATAATTTACACCGCCTTTGTTCCCTCTGCTCTATTTACATTGTATTTATGATTAATGATCAACACTTTACGGCATTCGTGTACGTACCAACCTAAAATAAATCGCTTAATAACATTTTCTTATCTTACCCAGTTTACATTTTTTGGAAGAATTCTTCTAGAAAATTAGGTTGGTTCAAGTTTACTTAGCTACTGCAAGCGGCGAAGATTTTTTTTCGAAGAGATATACAGTGTACCGTAAGGCGGGCTAAAGGAACCATCAGATAGGAAGTAATCCGTTATCTTACCTGATTCCTTGTACGTTCGTAATGGCACAAAAAATATATTTTAAAATTGATTCTCTGCATTCATGAATATGTAAAATAAACATATTTAGGAAGTATTACTAAAAAGGATGAAGTAGTTCTTGCAGCGAAAAAACTTAAAAGCTTTAAAAATTTTTTACGTCAAATATTACGAAGAATCCAAGAACCACTCCTTCAAAACGAAAGTACGAGGTGTCTATACATCATAAAAATGTTTCGATATATTTAATTATGTATATATTTTTCTTGTGATCGATTTTATATTATTTTCACAATTTCAAGCTTAAAATAGAATAGAATTTAAAAAAAAAATTCAAAGGAGAATAGTGATTTATATAATAACACACGCGATGGAAGGATAAAATAAAAAACATTTATTTAAAGAAACAATGGAGATTTTTAGCATCATAATACGGATATGGTAATGTCAAAACCTTAAAATCCGATAAGGGACTGGTTGTTAAATCTATTACTTTACTGACTAAAAATTACGAACGTTTGCGGTATTAATAACGTACATTGTGCAAAACTGCGTATTGTTGAACAGTTTCACTCCTTTTTACGGTACATAGTTTTGTTTCATTCAACTTTACGAGTGGCTATTACAATTATTTTCAATTTAGTTTTTCTCGCACTTTTGATACAATATTTCTCTGGGTGTATAATATATTTTAATTACGCCCCTTTTAACTGCACTCGGGTGAAAAACACGCCGGCTAAAGTGCTGCCTATTAATTACATTTAAGGTGTTTGCTTCGATGCGTAATGAAGCGGCATGGAATCGAGGGCAAGGCAAAAAACTCTTTCAAATTAACTATTTAGCCAATTTAATGAGCTGTAAAATTCATCTTATAAACTCGTAACTCCGCCAAGTTATCCAAATATGCTAAAAGAATTTTCTCAAACTTCACGCAAATGAAAGTTTTGAAAAATGCAAAAGCTTTAATGATCCATAAAAAATATCGACACCGTTTGATAAATTTGCTTTTAAGTAATACATACCAACGTTGAATAAGTAAAAAATTACCAGAATTTTAAGGAAAACGTCTTGTGTTTTAAGAAATAACTACATCAAAATCGTTAGACTTAACAGTATCGCTGACGTGAAAGCCGCAAAAATTAATCTTCGTAAATACCCGACTTGACTCATTTAGTCAAAGCGAAATATGTCAGCGTTTTATAAAGTTTAACTTGGCTTTGAATTCAATGTTCAAAACTTAATAAATCTGTAAAAGATTTAATGGAGCATGTAATCTCGAACAAAGCGAATAAAAGCAACGTTTTATTAACAAAAAGTTACATTTAAGAAAAATTAATCAATTTTCTTCTTTGGAATTTCTTCATTTGGCTGAATATTGGAAAACGCCACAATCCAAAAACACAACCAATTGGGAATGAAAATGCTACTGACAACACTAAAAAGCCAATTTCCGTAAATCATGGAATCAATTATACTAAAAACAATAGCTTGCTGGGTTGCTGCCAAACTCCTGTAAAAGTTAGCTTCCAACTTTTCCCCAGGAAACATCACGTGTGTGTATGTTAAAACCGTAACAGTAAGAACGACTAAGGGATGAGCTACCAACCACACTACCTTTTTAATTCCTGAACACACCCTACACCGTGTAACTCCAACAATCAAAGCTAAGGGGACGTAAATAACGGCGCAGAAAAACGCCAGCGAGAAATTATTCATAGAAATGCAAATTAAGGTTGTACCTAATTCTAGAAGTGATAAAATATTTAAAACAGCCATACTCTTCTCACAACTTTTGAAGGGAACAAAAAGGGGCGTCAATAATAGAACAGCAGATACCGCAATAAATCCACTGAATAAAGAAACCTCTGTAGAAAAATCATATTGACCCCCTAACATGGTAAGTAACTGAGGACTATTCATTACTAAAACTCCAATAACATGAGTCATCAAAAAAGCAAACAAAATCGAAACGAAATTGATGGAATCTGGATCTGGAGGCTTGTAGGATTTGACTTCTACTTCATATTTTGCTTTCATGTCCTTCCAAAATTTCTGCATGTCCTTTGGCTCTTTACGTTTGGGCTTGGCTTTAGGTTTCTGCGTTTCAGTTTTCGGTTTTTCTTCTGAATCATCTTGAATTTGACTTTCTTGAAGTTGGCACCAGTTTGCGCAAGCCTTGATGAAGAGAGCACCAGCAATTAAACAAATTGCAGGCATGTACAAGCCTAAAATTTGAGTGTTCATAATTTTACAATTTCAAGTACAACAAAAAATACCAATTGAAATAAATCTTTCAGATGACGGTAGTAAATAGAAAAAGAAGCTTTGATGGAAACGTTCTAAAAGGTTGTTCAAGCTCCGAAAAATGCCTTCAATAATTCGTCCCATGCTTAAGAAACCTGCTTTTCCATTGTGTGATACACTTTCTAAAGTTAATGCTTCTATGCCAAATCGATGATAGAGGCCATGATTGCCATTTGGTATCTACAAAAATGTAATCATGAAAACGCCACACTTTTAACGATTTAAATTACTCCAGTTGCTTGAGTTGAAATCATTGCCATTAATGTTTGGAATGAATAGTACCAATCTTTGACAGGATCTCTCAGGTTTTTATTGGGACGATTTTTAAAAGTGTGGGGTATCCCCTCTTTGAGAAGCATTTTTGCTGCCAAGTTAAACAAATCTAAATTTGGCAATTGTCCGTTTAATCCTTCCACTTTAATATCAACTTGTCCAACGGACGTGTCATGTAATTCCAAGTTAATTGCAGCTTGTATAGCTCCTGCACGCCCTTTGATATCCCCATGGTTTAAAGTACCCTCATTTCCACATGTGGTACCATGATAAGCTTCTAACCACGCTTGCATTCCGAGCTGCTCGTGTTCAGTGATGAGAAATATGATGTCTTTTGCCCAATATTTTTCTTCTACAAATAAAACTGATAATATAGAAAACAACATTTTTGCCACATTAACTGACTATTTGCGAATTTTGCAAATGCCAACATTGTTGCGATCGACGGTGATGTTGTTGCATGTACACTAAGAGGAGGCCGATATGGAACACTTAGTACTAAAGCTTCAGTGCTTGAAGCTCTCGCAGCTCGTAATATACCATAAACATTTTTACCAGTAAATTTCTAAAATAAGTAATTATAATACAGAATACATTGTTTCAAAATATTACTTGTGGTTTGCCAAGAGGGTAATGTAGTGTGAAATTATGTGTGTATGTATCAAGTCCAATTTGCTTAAATTTCGCCAATAACCACGGATATGGTATTGAATCATCGTATTTTTTCATTTCATCTAAAAGTTCATCATGGAAAGTTCTAGCTGTACCATCTTCACGGAACTCTGATTTTACAAGTCCTGGCAGGAGTGCGTTTTCAGAAAAATAAGTTCCTGCATTCATCGGAGTATATGCAAGGGAACACAGCCATCCTATTCCGCCTAAGTATAACAACACACACAATTTTGTGTAATATTTCAGCAGTGCTTTGGTCAATTTTCCTTGTCCAGCACTGGGGTCGGTCAACAAACCCATTTTTACCTAAAATGCGATGTTAGTATATTAAAACGAAGCGAGACGCTCCATTACCCTCTCTTAATCACCCTATTTCCTCGAGAAACAGTTTTATATCGATGCTTTTACCATTTTCTTCCGATGTTTACAATTACATAACCTCACAAAAATGACATTTCACTCCAACTTCACAGCAGTGAAAATTTGCGCGCGCAATTCAACTTATCAAAAAATTTAAATTTCTTCTTGGGTTATTTACACTCCAGAGTTAAAAATAAAATCAGATTTCAATATATAAATAATACTATAATTTCATGTATAAAAATAAAATGTACATATTTTAAAATAGACTTGTATGAATAATTATATACATTGGTAAAATATATTATTTTTATAATATACATTATGTATAAAAAAAACTATATTGTAACTTTCATATAGATAAACTTATAACTATGACTAGCTGATTGTACAGCAATGAATTGTTGCAAAATGAGGTAGATTATTTCATTAGTATCGGAAAATGTAAACTGACTGAATTAGTATTTCATCAACCTTTTGCTAGCTTGCTATCACACCTGTTACATAATAAATTAAATTTAATTTAGCCAAAAGTCGATGAAATGTCCAATTTTGTACTTGATCGTGTTAAGTGGTGAAAGTACTTTTTTACAGAGATATGTTTGATTGGTAAATTTTAACAATAGAAAATATCTAATCTCTTGTAACATCTAACAATAATATAATAATTGTCAATTGTTTTTAGATGAATTTTAGCACCAGTGTTAAACAACTTTGGAAACAATTCAACAAATAAATATAACTTTACAACACATTTGTTTTTTTAAGTGATTTTCAGATCAAAGTTATGTCTAACAATATTGTTATAACAAATTACAAAACAACACCTATTTTTTATTACAAATTGAGAAGTACGATTAAAATTAAATTTCTTCTACAACTGAATAAAAAATAATGAAAGTATAAGTACACTATGCATGTACAAGTGATTTAACTCCAAAATTGCGTCTCCAAAAGAAAGTAGTAGTAATAATAATAATAATAGTAATAATAATAATAATAATAATAATAATAATAATAATGTTTTTTAGTACACCACCTGTATACAT
>QDEB01029385.1:0-15056 GCA_004193795.1 Asbolus verrucosus | reverse complement strand
TAATGGACAAAAATAAAAACTTAGGGCTACAAATGTAATATCACAACGTTTCGGCAGTTCCAAACGAACTATTGCTGCTCACTACCGCGTTAAAGAAGTTCTATTTTTCATCACTGTTACGCACTTGTGAATTGTTTAATGAAAGCACCTGCTGGTTGTTAGAATCGTGGTCTTCGTCAGAACTGGAAGCTTCTTTGCCGGAATTGCTTTGGTTATTTGTTAAGGCTGCGGCGGCCTTCGCCGCTATACAACTAACGCAAAGATCTTGTCTAACCGGATACTGTCTTCCTTGCCCTGACAAACTCGGAGTCATTTCATCGGGTGTGGAAGCTCTGCTGCTCTCATCGTCAGCTGAACTCTCAAACAGTCTCTGCAAAAACAAATATTAGTGGAGACGTATACAAGGTCTGCGTAACCTTGCGAGTTATTGTCGATTTTCAGGCTAATAATAGAACTGTTTTGATCATTTTATTACCTGATGGTCGGCGATGACAACGGCCCGTATTTCAGGCAACGGACTGATACCACCGCCTCGTCTTGGACTAGTTGAACGACTTTCGTTAGAATCTAATACTACAATTTCTTCTACCTCCATTTGCAGGATGCTTTCTTGACTACCGGAAAACTGCACAATGCATTATTCATTAGTGACGCAGTAAATCAGAAAAATCCTAAACTACGTAATACACCCCTCTAATCTGCTTATGTGACTAAGAATCGAATATGTTGGTATGAATGTGATAATCAAAACAAACACAATGATTACTTATTATTTTTTGGGTGAAAGCAAAGGCAAGTTTAGGCGTGTATGAAAACAAAAAATTAATTTGAATAAATCAACTGAATACAATCTCTGTGATAATACATTTCTTAATCACGGGACTGTAAACATGCATCGGAAGTGAAGTATGAAAATGATGGTGACCCTGCCAACTAAAAATAGGGAGCTAAAACTAAAATAAAATAATCTACGAATTACCTCCACCATATGGAAAGTGCATTTTTGTAAACAAAGTAGCTACAAGGAGAAAGGCAGTAATGTGCTATCACAGAAA
The DNA here is from genome assembly GCA_004193795.1 of Asbolus verrucosus. Classification (NCBI taxonomy): domain Eukaryota; kingdom Metazoa; phylum Arthropoda; class Insecta; order Coleoptera; family Tenebrionidae; genus Asbolus; species Asbolus verrucosus. The sequence goes on along the minus strand of QDEB01029385.1, from coordinate 14,001 downwards.
TGACTATATCTACTATCACTAGTAGGTATAGCTGTTGGTAGGATATATGGAAACACTGACCACAAATCCATAATGCTTCAGGATATCCATTTTGCACATTGGACATGTACGATGTTCCAATAACCATGGATCAATGCAGCTCTTATGAAACTCATGGCTGAAAACAATTTTTTTTTCACCTACCACTTTTTTCATAGGAAATTAAATCACTCACCCGCAAGGTAATATGCGCAAAATATCACATATTTTATAAGGTTCAATGCAAATAGCGCAACACTCCCCGTCACCTTGGACTTCCTGAAAACAGAGTATGTGTGTGTTGTTGTTGTTGTCATCAGTAGAAGTAACTTACTTTGTCCTCAGATTTGATATTTTTCGTAGGAATTTTGGACAAGGCTTTCTTTGCAGCATTTCCCAGTCTCCTCTGCAAGGAAAAACTTTTAAAGATTCTGATTAGAAGTCTTTTAATGACATATTAAAACAAAACTGGTATCGATCCTCCAAACATTTTATAAAAAAAAAGCTTTCCAATTTATTTGAAAAAATCTCTAATTTTAGTTCCATAAGGCTGTTAAATAAAAATGAAATTAGATCGACAATAGTACATAAAATACAGTCATCTAAAGGTAAAAACGGTGCAAGAATTTATCTCTGACTGTGTCTACCCCTTTTATAATATTAATTTAAAAATAATAAGCAAAACAAAGACAATTCCTATTTAATTTTTCATTGAAAAAAAATTCCAAAGTAATCGTTCTTTATATTAAAAAAAATTATATGTGAATCAACATTACGAAGTAATGAAATTGAAATTTCATTAAAAATGTTTATAGTCTGAAATATAAATCGTACGGCTATAATTCTGATTATACCAATCACCATTTCTTACTTTATTCTAAACATGTAACCTTTGCGTATCGAACAATTGAAAGTATAACAATATGTTATACTTTCAAGTGAACTGAATTTGTGAAATCAATAATTAAATGCACACATATTTTGTTTATAACTGCCAGCCTATGTAACTGGAAATTTTTAACACGACAATATATCAATCAACTAGTCGTTTAAATTCGTTCCATGATTTTGATATTTGTTTATTTTATCACTCACCGAAAGTCTATCCTTCGCATGGATGTATCTAAATCTCTGTACATAATAAAACACCAACCAAGCCAACGATATGATCATCAGAACAATGAACGTGATGGAGACGAACAGAACAGATGTCCTGCAACAAAAAAGAAAGAAAAATCAACAAATCACATAATAAATACAGAGTAACAAGCCGTCTTCAATTTCCTCTCAAGTTACGATACGAGATTTAATTACAGAAATTTCAAAGGGCTTCCCCGAAAAACGTTCTTAATGAGATCAACCTTTAATTATAACTGAATTCGCAAAGAACTTTTCTAATTTAATAATTTCTTATAAGTGGGCCTCTTCAGATCTTGAAGGCTTCAAATTTATTTTTTCAGGAGCTTTTTCTTTTTTCTGTTCATTTGGTAAACGTAAACCTTTGATCCGTTATGATTATCTTTATGGGGATTACGTCACACATCAATTTTTTCCTATGCATTGTAATACCTTTATCCACAATATCGAATTTCATCCTATTATTATTCTGCCATTTATTTACTGATACGATCACTCTTTTATTTCATTTCTCCTCCTCAGGTATTTTCACATATCCAGTTCTGTAGGTCGATAATTCAGATTTTTCCCAACTAACTCGCGGTTCTTTATTTCCATAATACTGGATTTGTTTAATCTTCCGCCCCTTTTCACTTCACGATCATAAGTAAGTCATTTGACTGTAAAATTAACCGATCGATATATTTTTGCATTTACGCAAAACATCCTCGAAACATGTGTCTCCAATTAACAACTGGTCCAAAGGTATTTTTCGACGCATGAGGAAGTATTCATATAAATTTTTCCATGGGCGGCCTTGTTACAATATCGGAAACCCCATGTAATTCGTGATTTAATAATTTTCATACAAACTGTATGTAAATTCGACCTCTTCTATTCGTGTGTTAGTAGAAAGTTGGCTGACATAAGCTCCATCACACTTGAGTCGAAGGTTTCTTGACTTCCGTCAGGCGGTAACTTTGACGGAAGTGAAGTGATTTGTTTACGTAACCTCCTGATTTCAGGCCGATTTTGGTGGTAATTAAATCCATGGACCAACTTTAAAACGGAATCGTTGTTACTTTTACAATCACATTTCCGTAACAAAATAGACAATTTTTAAGCATCCTTAACCCAGAAACGCTTTAGCCAGAACAATCAATACTAACCTATGCGGAAGAATGTGACATTTAGTATGGCGAGCCAAAAATTCACGTTCTTCTGGACACGGTCCTTATAAATTTATTTAACATTAGAATTCGCTGTGATTTATTATACACTTACAGATTTGCCGCCTCTCAATTCCTGGATTTGTGCTATTTAGAATGTGAATTTGACATTTGACGTCTAGCACTTCTTACTTTGCAATTTTCATTACTTATCATTTATTTATTATCATTATTTACACTTTGAAAAATAATAAACAATGAAAAATGCAAAGCAACAAATGAGATATCACATGTCAAAAGTTAAATTTATATTTTAGCACTAATCCGGAAATTAAGAGGCGGCAAATCAATGCGTATGTAATAAATCACAACCAACTACGATATTTGAAATATGCATATGATATATTTTAAAAATTAAAAAGGGAAAAATAAAAATAAACACAGATTATATCAAATATGGTTCAGAAAGGTTAACGTTTAACTTTTTCAAATTGTGATTTACTGGAAATTCTTTATTTTTATTAATAGATTACACTGATGCTCCAACTGAATTATGAATTAATCAATTAAAAAATGCTTCCATCCTCTATTCAAAGCAGTATCCTAAAAAACCCATTAAATTTCCGAATACAAAAGAGGCAAATTCATCATGTCTTGGGTCTTGAAAATCATTCCCTAAGGAAATCTGTGGTTGTATTATTCTTGTCAACAGCAGAAAAAGTGATCATAAAAGCCTATTACCTTTTCTCCGAGAAATTCTATTCATTTAAAAAATTTTCATTTGTATGGAGCAGTAAATTATTTCCAGTTAAAAATCAAAGTGATTTGCTCATTAAAAAAGATTTTATAACATCCGAATCGTTTTCTTCGATAAAAAGATTTCAACACTGAAAGGAAGTTGAAATATTAACACTAATATCGCATGATCAAAGGCATTAATCAAAATTCAATTTGCGTTTGAGGAATGAGGAATGAACAAAACAATTACCAGGCAAAACCTTCACTCTGCTTTTTTGCAGTAACGACCAATCAGCACGGGTGGGGCTAGATCACAAGTCAAAACTTACTGGAAAAACTCATTTTTGTCTGCAAAACTTACAATGTTTCCATAACAACGGTGGAAAATGCACAAAACACAAAGGTTATCCATCTTCCGACTGGGATACGTTCAACAACACCAAATGAACAACTTCAACCCACATATTTGACATGTCCAAGGTTTTTTCCACACTTCCGTCAATAACATGATCATCAAAGTAAGGTTTTTAAAATGAGTTGTCCAAGGATTCGGATGCATATGAATAACGAAAATCCTGAAACTTCCCTTCCATACTTCCTTATGTAGACACAAAAAATAATTCAAGGGCGAAAGATTACACCGAGAGTTCAAGGTAAATATTGAACTTATTGACTTTATTGACCATTTAAATGAGCCAGGACTGTCGAATCAGTGGCGATTTAAAACAAGCATTTAAAACTGACACACACGGTATTGATCTGGGCCTCTGATTAGTCGTGTACAATGCAAACACACTTGTTTTCAGTAAGATTTCTTATTAAAACAGGTTTGAGATTGCAACTTTTCGTATTTACTGAAGGCGAAAAAAGCATTTTAACTTTGCCAACAACTGATATGGCAGCTGCGATTATATAACACACATTCCAGGGGTAATACACCATAATTCTAGATAACATTTATCTCTTCCCCTATTATTTTGCTGTAAAATGGCAAAAACAACTTTCAATTGCACTACTAATTGGCCAATTAACTGCAATAACGTAGAAAAACAAATATAATATATAAAACATTTCAATCGAGGACTTAAATATGGCAAGACTGCTTAGAATGACGCGATCTTAATTGGCATATAGACTAAATCTTGATGCAATTTCTTCATTTGAAATTTTTGAAAATGTTTTTCCGATGTCTCATATCTATGCTGTTATAAAGTGTTGAATCTAGCTAATTAGTACCGGACAATGTGTCTACACATTTTGAAGTATTTAAAGATGAGTGGAAAATTCTTATTAAACTTATACAAATTTTTAATTTTAATACAATTTTTGTACACGTTTTCGGTTAAAATTTCGCTTTATCCGTTTTGGAATATCGGTTATACCGAAAAATTAGTTTCATCTGGAAAAATTTAATTTGCCCTTAAGCTCTTCCGATGAAGTGAACCGAGGATTTTCGTGATAGGTTTTGTTGTAAAGTTCAATCAATATCCCTTAATGGCCGTTTAGTGATTTTATATATTTAATGAGTTTTTCTTGGTTTGAAAGGCAAATATGCCGAAGCAAAGTCGAAATTATCTAAATTATTAATGACCGCTACGCAGCTTTGATGATAAAAAAGAATAAAAAACCGACAAAAAGCATTTTAAATTTTTAATCGGGGCTGCTTCTACTCCATCAGTGAGGTTTTATTCACGTGTAAAGCCGATAAAAAAAATTCGCCGCCCTTGGCGAATAATTTTTCCAATTTGGGTAAACCCACAATTCAGAAAGTGTACAAAACATAATACCGCGAAAATTTTTTTAATAATCTTGTGGATGGGTCCGGAAAAATTAGCGTTTTAATTAAAGCACCCTACATCTTTTCCTGAATGGTTTTATTATGATTTACGACTGAATAATTCATGAAGAGAGTTTAAATGCAATTTCAGAAGCACAATCCCGTTATGAAGTCATTTTCCGCCATGTTGTCAAATTAATATCACAATTTAGACTTAATAAATCAATCGTCTGAACGAATAATTATTGTCCGCGAAAGCAATTGGTTCAATCAAACTCGTACGTCGTAGACACTCCAAAACCTGATTTTATTTTGATTTTGGTTTATTTGTTGTCAGTTAATAATTTTTATTCTATGACGGCGCAACATCAGTTTAATTAGTCGATTTCATGGTTTTGTAAATAAATTTTCATTACTCTTGCTTAATCAAGCACAAATTAATTTTAATTAAGGTTGCGTGCGCAATTATTTACCTGTGATGACCCGCGTTTTTCTCAGTTATCAGAAATATTGGAAAATTCACAATTCGACACGTTTAGATAAAAACTGAACTTTGAATATGCCCAGAAATAATTTTAAGATTCATCACAGCACACAATTTAAGATTTGGCAACATCGAGCTACGTCCTGTAAAAATTATTTTTAAATTTTCATTTTAATCATATAATAATTTTATAGTTGTTTCCACATTTTTTTTGATCTCTACTCTAACCTTAAGCCACCATAAATTTTCACCCTAACTATTTGTAAAATTAGAACAGTCGGATTCTTTAAACCGCCAGATGTTATTCTTGACAGAGCAAGGATTTCAATTTGGTAATAAAAAGGATATATACACTCAAGTGTTGAATGAAGCCTTCCAATATCACCACCTTCGCAGGCCTTGAAAACTTGAGAACCAAGATCCTGACCCCGACTAACTTAAACCAGTTGTTAAAAACAAATCAACAAGACTTTATTAATAAGAAGAATAACGTCTTTATTTATCAAATAAAAATAATACACCGTATATAAATAAACTGAATAATTCTTGAATCGTATATGTGGCGAAGTCTAGCTGTTTAGTAGTTAATCTACTTAAAACACATACAATTCTCAGCAAAAAATAAAACCGAAAAAAAAAGTACATGGCAACTTGTTATAAAAAAGGAATATAAGAAATAAGAAAGAATATAAGTAGTTGAAGAATATATATGAATATATTGAAGAACAAAATATGACAACAAATTCTCACCTGTTAATATTAGTACCCCTTAAAGGCGAGTTGTTTGCAATGGTGATGTGAACGTAAATTTTGGAATTGTTTTCAACCTTTCTGGCCAGTTCTTCTCCTTTCCATTTGTAGGTGAAGACGGCACTGATGTTACCTACAATTAAACAGTTTTTACTAATTCATTGCGTGATAAATTAACTTAATTAAAATGAAAATAGAAAAAGGTGCAGAAATAATAGCGAATGAAAATGTAAAATCGATAGAAATGCCACATGTGATAACACGAAATTAATTGTAAACATAATTCTACTGGGTCCAACAATGCCTATTTACCTACGCAGTTTACACTTAAATGAAAATCAGGACCCCCCCACATATTTTCTATTTAATTAAAAATGATAAAAACTTTGTGCCATTCTGTGTTATAACACACCCGTGATTCTATGGTAACTCAATTGAATTTTATCAAATTTCAGCTGATAACGTATAAGCTACGTAATTTTTTTTTAATGAAGTTTACATCATTAAAACTTAATGACGTTCAGTCAGGAACTTGATAAATCTGGTGCAAACTGCTGGTTTTTCACATGTCCACACACCACATGAAATAGCTACTGCATCCTATCAACTCCCGTAAACATGATTTCTAATATTAGTGAGTATATGAAAATAATAAATCTATGAAAATTAAAAAGACTGGAAAACTCGCAGATTTTCTATACTCAAACTAAAAAAATGTAATTATAATAATAATGTTCACTTTGACCTATACTACTTTTTACTTTAATGGCGCTGGTGTTCCCATTTCCCATGAAAATGACTGCACTTTCGCAAGACAATAAAGAATTTTGCGTCGTCACGGTCGATTAATTGGATGTACTGAAATCCTAAATTATCAAATCGTAAAATTGTATTTAAGGCAATATAAGCCTCTTTCTAGTGAGGCTGATGTCTCAAATGCTTCCATGTTAAGCAGAACCATGTTGTTCTTCCTATTATATAATTATCAACTTCAACAAAATATTTGCTTACTATAAAACAAACAGCAAAAAGTAGTGTCTACTTGGTATTTTTATTTCGTTTCGGGCAACATTTATTAAAAAGCTAACCTCAAGCATCGAACTTCTAGTTCGAACAAAGTCCTTTTGCATTCTCAATTAACTGGAAATGATGAAGACAGAATAGAATTCTAAAGAATTGTTATCTGCTTTGATTTATGCCTACATTTAAATTATCGCTTCTATTCCTAGAAAAACTTCGTTGGTTTTTTTGAACTGACTTAAACGATAACATTTCAAATTATCTGTTTTCATTTTCAGAATAAACACGAGAGTAGGCTCATCATTTTTTAAATTTCATAGACACTATACCACAAGTTAAAAAAATTACTTTGATTTTTACCAAAACACGTAAGAGACTTTGTGTGCAATCAGGTAACCACATACTATATATAATATTAGAAACAAAAAAATGTAATGATTTTTGCAAGCTCTCAGAGAATGAATTAATTTTAGATTTAGCGAGGTAATGTTCGAATTTAATCACTGTATAATGTAGTAACCTTCAAATGGTATTTAGTTTACATTTTTATTGCACTTTAAAATTGACTGTGTCCATGAAAACATGCTAACCATCAGAACTTCTTGCATTCCGTATGTGCAATACCTACAAAATATTGTCGACCTAACCAATCATTTGAATTAGAAAAATTTATAAAAACGTAAATTTCGTACTTAAATATGAGACCAATGAAGTTCAAATATGAAAAAGGAGATGATGTGCATTGTATATGCATTAATATTACTTATATATAACTGAGAAAATACAATACATTTTTTCCTACAACAATATGTGTCTAATCATTTAATCTTTGTTAAAGATCCTAAAAGGAACGTACCAAATTTACACTGAGAGTTTTAATTCGATGCAAATGATTAAATTGCAGTGAACCGAAGTCTAAACATTCATTACCTATGACGAATAAACAATTTAATTTTGTTATTTAAATAAAAAACAGATTTTTTAACCAATTAGGAGGTTATTAAGTAGAGCCAAAAAAGTGGCTCTTCTGAATACTGTTTATCAATTTTATGCATACACTTTTCGCTAATGTTTTCTTTGCTCGAATGCAAAATAGTTTGCAATATTAAATACACACTGATTCGATTAAAGTATATCGAAGTTTTTGTGTTCACGAACCACTGTTGCCTGTCCTAAATTAGTTGAGCAATGCAAAGCTCATTATGTTTTGATTTGGCGCTTTCATCCGTGAAATTTACTATTACTCACGTAAAATTCCATGCAATAATTGCAAACGTTCAACGTGATCAAAACTCATTACCCGTATTTTATTCTGAATCAGTTGTGTAAACTATAATTTAAAAAAAAAAACTGTTACAATTTTTAAAAGGGCATAAGCGATTTCTGCATACTGACGTTAAATCAAATCCCAGATTTACTTGTTCTAGTATCCACTTATCGGATTGACGTTTAAAACAAATTTGCATGTGCTCGATAATTAAAAAAGAGTACAAACATTGCGCCAATGCCTTTGGAGATTTTCTCGCTTTGCTTTTAAATATTTGTATTAAGAGTTGTGTGTACTCGATAACAAAATATTACAATTTCACCTTAAACACACTTCCGGCACGTAAAGCAAGCCGACCTAAATGCAACCTCATTCATTAAAAGTAGAAGGCTATAGATTTGGTGCACGAATTTCTGCGTTTGTTGTGGTTAAAATAAAATTAGCTACGAGCGTCAAAATTCGTCAAAAAGATCCTTGGGAATTCAGCATTTATCGAAAATATTTGCTGGAGTAAAAATGCTTTCAAATATTTAATCGCGCCGCTTTATTGCTCTAGAATTACAATTGTTAATCCCATGTCAATATTTTGCAATTTTACGACATCGGTAATCGTTGGAATTTCACTGGTTACGCCCCTGTCTTTCAAACTGCACAACTCCTTTTAATGTTGATTTCCTCAAACAAATTCCCAGAGACAGATTCCGTGTCCGATAAGGAAATTATGGTACTCTTTATATTCGTTTAACGTCGAAAATAGAAAATCGATCTTCAGTTCCCGAAATAGCCAAAATAATAACATCACCTTTACACTTTGAGGTTAGATATTAATTTTCCATCAAGCATTGACGGTCGTTGGTATTCGCGATAAGTGGGTATAGTTAAATATTCGGACAAGGATACAAGGACAAAGCCACAAGGAAGAAGTCCAAGGTGTTGTCCATACTGAAAACGCTGTTTAATATGCTGAGAATGAAAAATGATTCATCCTTTCTGATCTTCATCACAAAGAGGCGCAAAAAAATTATTAACGTAATGTGCGACTTGAATTATTCAATCCACTAAAGATAACGGAAATTTTAGACGGTTTCGGTTTAATCGGCACTGCGATCTAAAGGATTTAATTGGTGCACATTAACAAAAACTCCATTATCGAGTTCTTCATATCAAGAGCATTTAAATTCGGAACACAAACATGAAACACGAACATGGCGAGAGCATCATTTCCTGGTGGTGTGGAGCGTTGGTAAACAAATGCTGTAACAATTCAAGAAATGAAAAATTGAGATAGTACGTGATCATAACACCGTTTCATTTACTGCGACTGCTTTTAATAGTCGATTCGTAATGAGCACAAATAAGGTCAATGGGTCGTAGAGGTTCGATCAAAACAGTTACTCATTTGAATAGAATAACACTGAACGAGGAATTAGAGCTAGATTTATAAAAAGCTCAAACCAGAATAGAAATCTGAATAACGATCATAATCTTTGGGCAGTCTCGAGTGAAGTAAAGAAGAAACACTCTTCAGCAATCAGAATATAATGACTCAAACGAAAAGTGGAATGTTGTTAATTCCATTTGTAAGTGTTGTTTCTTTAAATCTGGAATTGTTGAGGTCTGTTGAATTAAATTAGGTATTTCCCTGTTTGTTTTGCAATAAAATAAGTTACCCACGTAAATGTAAATTAATATGGTAATAAACCCAATTATTAAACTTATATAAAATAAAATGTGTTACTATTAACTGATCTATATTTAAATAATATAAATGACGCAAGAAGTCCAAGAATATTTTCAAAAATATTTAGAAACGTTCATACACATGGATATTTGATACAAACACTAGCAAAAGCTGAGGCCACAAATCAATTTTCACATTTCACGGGGCCAAATTCCACGACCATTTTTTTTTTTAAATGAATGAGTCAACGATAATGAATATGTGATAATTAAAATAACAGGGTTTACAATTTTTTTTCAGTGTTTTTAAACAGAAGAAGAACGAGAAAAAATGACAAAACTTGACTTTGTTTTTGCTATCTCCCGGTATCCATTTACAAAAAATGTTACAGTTGTACAGTGAAATCAGTTTTTTAAAATCTCATTTAAATTAATTACATGTAAGTCAGAAGGCAAAAACTTCCAATTTTCCTTAATTTGTTGCTGCAAATGTTCAGCGAAATTTCATCAAAGTATCACTTTGTAATGATAATGAATGTTTGTAATTTTCTTTATTTTGATGTTTTTATTATTATTATTTGTTATCTCAACAACTTGTCATGACCTCTCTTGCGAATAATCAATTATAACAATAAAAATTATAGATTAGCAATAACTCACAAAAACTAACGCGATTAAAAGATGAGACAATCATGTTTCTAGACGAACAAAATAAAAACAATAACGGGCCATAAATTTCGCAACATTTTAGTCTGATTTCCTTCTGGTATTAAAGATAAACATGTTCTTAGGAACTGTCTCCTTAATAGCTACAATATAAAATTTTAATACCAACACGAGGTCGTCACATCTTGCACGTTCCAATGGGGAAGTGTAAAATCAGGGACTCTTAATAAAATTTGACAAAGTTAACAAGTGTCATTTGAAAAGTAAATGTTTTCAGTGAAAGACTAATAAAATGGGTTGTATAAACTCGGACCTTGCAAAACTCATTAATTCTCCTTATCTAATAAACATTTTCCGTCATTTATTTATTGTTATTTATTTATGCTGCAGTAACAGTTACATTTACATAAAACCGTAAAGCCGTGACAATTAAAAACAGTCAAAAGAAAAAACAATTATTAGTTTCGCTACAGGCCCATGCTGCCGTAAGGTAAGTGACGCCCCTGGACACCAACAGCAAACGCAACTTCAGCTGTAAAAGTCAGTAACCTTTCTGTGCCGCATTATAAAAATAGTCGTTTGCCAAAAAAATCAGCCCAATTTTTGGGGGCATTGACTTTATAGTTCGGTTCATGCAAAATGTCCTATTCATTAATGTGTCGAAACGACACATTTGGCCTTTCGGAGCCCCAAAATTTTCGTTGAACACAAGATTCAGATATTTTTAACCGATTTACTGTGACCTATGTTGTACGGAAATACTTGGCCAGTAGCGTATCAATTTTTTTATAGATTTGTTATGTACTCACTACTTGGAGCAGTTTTTATCGGGCCGCAAAGCTTCCTATCAAAATAAATAACAAAAGGAGATAACTCTTAGAATTTATTATAATTATAAACAACCATTCGACAACTCGCGTTACAAAGAATGTCGGTCGTAACCTCGACAAACTTTAATGGTGTATACTTTAAAAAAAAATTAAACAAAATTTAAACTACCACAGTCATTAAATTTAATGTATGTTGCTATTTTACCGGAAAATATGACTTAGATAAATTTAGTTAGGCATGAATTTGTTGAAAACAACGTAATTTAAAAAATGAATACAGCTCTTATCGAGATATGTTTATTTTGGGATTAGAAGCAACAACCACAGCAGATACACAAAATATTTTTGCAAGCTTCTCGTGCGATCTGCATTTCATAAGAAAACAGGATTTGTTTGTAAGTTTATTTTCTGTCGAATTATTTACTACCTTAAAACAATGTTTTATTTATTCAGAAATTAAATCTCCCTCTAGTTCTTGACGACAAATTGTATTTTGTAGTGGTTTGATTTATAAGAAACAACTTTTTTTATGTTATTCACCTAAATCGTATCAATGGACAGGACTATCGATCTAATTCACCACCTCACCAACTTATTTTTACCTCCCCTTTCTGGAGAAAAAAAAAACAGTAAAGTCACTGAACTGAAAATTAAACGACATTTAGTAACCAATTCGACTTGACGTGCTTCTTCAAGGCCTTTTCTTATATTTCGGACTTGTATAGAAAGTGAACATGTTTAAACACAAATCAAGGTTAATTTAAATGTTGGAGATCCAATCTAAACAATATTAAAACTAAGTAGTATGAAGGAAGTAATCATTGTAATCGTTGACAATGCAAGGATGCCAATACTATAAGAAAGAAACAATGCATTATTATTTTCATACAGCGAATTACAATGAAAAATTTTTCAATTTGACTGGTAACAGGCGAAACACGCACGGTAGCTGTCGCAACGAAGGTCATTAATTCTCGTTTCAATAAACAATAAGAAAAATATTGTTGCGGACATGTATGCGGCGTTGTTTTGTAATTTAGATAAGTCCGAATTTGTGAGTAATAACTATAACAAAACAGTTTTAGTGAGCAGTCCAAAATGTGAAACGTAATTAACCTTAAAAGCTTGGATAATTCATTTTCAAGGTTTACAGGGTGAACCGTCGACGTTTCCGTTCATTATTAGAGAACGATAGCGGTCGTACAGTTTAAAAATATTAAAAAGTGTATAAAAATCTTGGCAACACTCATTCTAGCTTTCCCGCTGATTTAATAATTTATTTTCATCCACGCTTTACAACAATACTATTAGAAATAATCAACTAACATTAGTCAGCTCTTCTGGTGTTTTGCTTTTTTAACTTAAGACAGATTACAGACACCAACCAGCCATCACATTTTGTAAGTTCTTCGCTTTTTAAATTTAAATTTTGGAGAGGCAAAATCATAAAGGTTGCCGAAAGATTAAATTAACCACAAATTCTCACGCTATAATTTTGAAAAAACAAATACAAAGAAGGTTCATAAAACCAGACAACTTCGTTTTCCGCTCCAAAAATAACTGTAAAAAAAGTACGGAGATACATCTAACAGTTCCAACAATTTAACGGAAATTGTAAATTTTTATAAAAGAACTTTCGAAAAAGAAATCTTTATTCATTGAAGAATAAAATCAAATTAAAAATCCTCTTCTCAATTATTAGCCTACTTACAATAATGTAGGGCTCCTCCTGATCAGAGATTTCTATCTCAATTTGAAAAAATGAAATCATAAAAATGTTTTTATTTTAAGCGTCGATGTACTTGAATACACTTAGAATGTTATTATCACAATTATGGTCATTTTAGTGAAAAAAAAATTTACGTACTTTATGAAGTTGTTTCAAAATATCTCAACAGATCAACTAGAATACTTCTTATAAATCTTTTCATTTTTTAAACTGAACCAACTTATAAAATGACACTAAATTTTCCTTAACAAAAGTATCTATCGGTTTTTTGAAAATATTTTGCAATTACAGGTACAGACTTTCCAGTTTGTATGAAATTGGTTGTATACTATGTAACTGTTTCAGTTTCTGTGGTTTAAAATAAATTAAAAAGAACCAAAAAATATATATTATTTAAGTATGATTATCGTTGAAGTTATATTTACAAAAACATAAGGAAATCAAATATGAAACTAATTTAAAACTGAAGATTTATCAGAAAGCATCTGAACCATTTACTATTTACCGATAATTTGCAAAAATATCTATATATTATGTAAATAAAAGCATATAATAGTATATTATAAACCAAGGTAGAGAAGACGACTATTATAGCTGAGGCAACAAGATTAAATCCCGAGCCGCGGCGAGGGATTTAAGGTGCCGAAGCTATAATAGTCTTCTCTACCGTGGTTTATATACTATTTTTTCCACTACTAGTAACTCAAATCATTTTTTTCTTCTATTTTATTGAGAACCAAAACATCATCACAAAAAT
>QDEB01029347.1:0-13471 GCA_004193795.1 Asbolus verrucosus | reverse complement strand
AATTATTTTGTATTGCGTAAAATTATTTAAAATTACAATGGAATGCAGTATATAATAATTATGAGAATAATTATAATCATAATTTGGCATTAAAGAAGTAATTCAGATTTTTTAAATTATTATTTATTTATTAATGCAATGGAATAACAAAAATTAATTTACAATAAGTCAGTGGTAATATTTTCAATTTTTAGCAGTGAAAGGAGAATTAAGAAAATTATTCTTATTTCATTAAATCACTCTAGAATTCAGCTAATTACTAGGACTTTTTGGAATTACTTAATCCTTTCTAAAATCGTTGTAAAATTGTGAAGTTTAAATTAACATATGTTGTTGAATCTTTTAAAAAATTAATTTAAATTTGTCGAAATTATATAAAAATTTTCTGATCTGTAGACAGATGCAAAGTAATTATGGAATTAATTATTTATGAAATTGATGAAGTCATCAAAAATTAACAAAACCAAACAATAATTGAAGTAATTGTTGGGACTTTTTAGTAGCTTACTAAGATTAAATTAATAAAAGTCATTAAGTCATTCTAGAATTCAAGGAATTATAGGGAATTATTCTAATTATTATTGTAAATCATGTATCTTACAGTGTTTACTTTGAATTAAACAGAATTAGTTGGAACTATATGTAGACAGACATGAAATAATTTTGGAATTAAGTGCTGATTACGGAATTAATGGAATCATACAGAATTAAATAGAAGCAAATAGAAATTTTGTATTTTTATTATTATTTTATAATTGCTGTCAATTTTATGACATACAAACAATAATTAAACTGAAAATGTCAGCTGGTAAATGTCCTTGAAGTTTTCAAGAATTTAATGGAGCTTTCTAACGTCCAAATGTTATGTAATCCATAGAATTACACCGAAAGTATTATGGTATTTGTACTTTTCTCTTGATTTTTTTTAACATAATTATTATGGTTATTAATAAGATGCAATAATGAGCATTAGTTTTGTAATAGAATTTTCATTTATTGTTCGACGAAATTACATAATTGCTTAATTAATCTACTTTATCAAAACATTTATCGAATATCTTCATGTCAGCACATGTGGCAATATCATCTAACTCTTTCACACACTTGGTTAGTTCCTCAGTCTTGTCTTTGTCAACATCTAGCGCTGTAGTAAGTACATCTATGGCTTCAATTACGACTTTTCCGTTTTCGTCTAAGAATCCAATTTTCGTGTAGAAACATCTATAGAAGCACAACTGGTTTTCAGGAATATCATCTGCTTTTTCATAGCCTTTCAGATCGGAAATGGTCAAAGAATTTTCTTTCAGACATTCGTCACGTAGAGGCGCAAGAGTTCCGTCTATATCTTTGAACAGTTTCTGTATCTGTTGGTTGGTGTTAATGTTACAGATTTATGGTGAAAATTTGTATACTTACTTCCTCCTCCCCTTGGGAAACCAGGAAAATGGAGAAGAAAAGCACCAAAGCGAAATGTTGCATTTTTGATTCGGCTGATGCTGTCACGGTTTACGGAACCATTTATAGTCTACAGAGTGAAGGTCATGATTCTGTTTTTTACCTCTAATTGTCCCAAAATTATTTCATCGGGTATATTTTTTTTAATACTATTAATGGTAATGGCAGCTAAGCTCGTGTTGTATAAACTCCTAATTGGATGCGATTCATAACCTTGCATATTTCCGGCTTTTGTTAAACAAATTTTTTCTTCATGTGTTGGCCTTTCTTGACTTTGTTAATTTTGGAAAATTAAAGTATATAAGAGTGCATTTGAAGTATCATCATCTTCTTCATAAGGTAACTGTAGGTTCGAGCAGCAGAGGAATATCAGGCAATTTTTCTGTATATTTAAATATTCTTTAAATAACTTTTAGAATTCCTAATAGAAAGGTTAGGAAAATTAATGGATAAGATATTAAAAAATTTCGATGAAATAACCGCAGATTGAAAGAGAAAGTAAAGAAATTTTATATACGAAACGACGAACAACGAAATAAAAAAAAAGTTGAAAGAAAGAACCACATTTTAATAAAAGAAGTATGGAAAGAATTAAAGGGAACATCAAAAAAGAATAATGGTAAATGAAAAATATTCAGGTTTTGAAAATTCGAAATCAAAATAAGTAAATTGAATTATCCACGGAAAACTAGAACAAGTAGAAAAATGACAAGAGAAGTAGATTATCTTACATAACCAAAATAAAGTAAAATAGTTGAAAAATAGAACTATAGAAAAAAAGTGTGTGTGTAGAGAAAAAGACAAAAAAGAATATTGAAAATTAGAAACAGAAATCTTTCAAATTCAAACAACATAAGAAAGTCACAAAAAATGTTCAAAAATTAAAATACGAAGGAACAAATAAATGTGAAATAGTTTACGGAAACTAGATGGAGAGATAGTAACAGATTAGAACAAGAGAACAAAAAACAGTATAAAATAAATATAAATCAAGCAAAATTAAATGCAGTAATACACAAGAAGTAGCTAATATAAATGGAACAAAAGAATTGTATTAATAAAAAAACAAAAGCTACAAAAACAACTATGAAGAAACCAAAAATGTCAACATTACGGTAAATAAATGGAAAACTATTTTATAAAATTTCTGAATTGTCACAGAAGAACGAGTAACAGAAGACAAAAACTGGACCGAAGGGAAATATAAAGAAAAACTAACAATGTAGAAAAAAGTAAGTGATGAAGATAACGGAAGATATAAAAGATAAAGTAAATAGAAGAAGAGTAAGATCTATAAAAAAATTTTATGTGTAAAAGTCGGTAAAACAGAGAACAAATTGTCAAAAATGGAATGCAACTATCAACTTTGAAGATTTATAGAAGATATAAATGAGAAAAGCTTGAAAATTGAAGAAAGAAGTGAAATAGTGTAAGAGTCCATCTAAGAGTTTCTATATCCATCCAAGAAGAATGTAGAAACTATATTAAGAGTAAATGGAAATAAAGAAATTACATTTAAAATAAAAAAAAGAAGAAAAATCAAAAAGGAAGAAAGATTTTCAACTTGGATGTTATAAACGTAATGATGGCAAAAAGAAGAAACATTAGTTAAAACAGAATGAAGGTTAATAAAAATTGTTAAAATTATGCTCTAAATGGAGAAAGACATATCGACAACTGAAGCAAGATTATTAACATGACAGGTAATGTAATGACAAATTAATTCAATCAAACTGTATTTTGACGAATTAGTTGCAGGTCTATACATTTACAATTAACTTCAAAAATTAAAAGTTAATTGAAGAAATAGAAAAAAAAACAACAACGATAATAGAAGATAAAGAAAGTGTGAGATAAAAGTAATACAAGTAAAATATATAATTTTAATTTTCTATTTTTTTGTTCTTTTTATTCAACATTCTTCACTTTCTTTTTAATGTCCTCTTACTGATGGTGCAGTTGATGTTACTAAAAAAAAAAAAACAGGAAGAGAATGAAGAAATAATTTGTGTGTTTATTTAATGGTCATTAATATTTAAAATTATTTCAAATGTTAATTAATTGAATCATTTCAAAATTTCATTAAAACAGTACTGCATCTTCTTCATGTCGTTACACACTGCGATTTTCTCAATTTTTTTGATACACTCAGTCAGTTGAGTGAGTTTCGGTTCTGGAATCTTATCAACACCAGGAATAATGCTGATACTGTCCATTTTGATCGTTCCATCTTCTTCCAAGAGTCCGATTTTGATGTCGTAGCATCTAGAGAAGCACATGAGCTCTTCGGGGATGTCCTCCACTGAGTCGTACATTTTTATGTCTTTTTCCGTGAGAGAATTTTCTTTTAGACATTCGATTTTGAAGTTATCTTGCTGGAAGAAGAAATTAGCAACAAACTTTTTTACGATTACCTAACCAAAAAAAATTTGACTTACTTGGTCGCCGTGACAAAATACCAAAAAAGAGCAAAGTAGCGCTGAAGTGATAACCCACATGATCATTACAAAATAAAACCAGAATTTTTCTCAGAGTGTCATGTCAGGAGATTTTGGCCATGCTTTTGTAGTTTATAGCGTGAAGGTCGTCGCTCTGTAATTATTGACAAATTTGGCCCATTATATATCTATTAATTAAAAAATTGCTGCCATTTCCGGTATAAAATTAATGTTTTTCCCCTTTTTTTTTCTCTGCCTCTAAAATGAAGGCATTCTTTAGAAAATAGAAAAAAGAAGAAGAAAGCAAAATAACAAAATGGCAACTAAAATTAAGAAAGTGTCAGGCTAAAAATCTCAAACTGACAAAAAGAAGAAATTTACCTAAAAAAATTACTGCAATGTGTAGAACCTTTCTATGGAAGAATAAAATTTTTAATCAGAACAAAATGTAGGAAATACTGAAGGAAACTAGTAAGTAATTGTTAAAGAAATACATCAAAACTGCTTTAAAATAAAACAAAAAACATTCATCTGTCAAAATTAAGTCGATTTAACGAAGCAAATATTAAAGAAGTTAGGATTATTATTAATTTAAAAGATTGAAGAAATGAATATAGGAATTATGAAACGGTTGAAGACTTTACGAAGAATGACAAAGAAAAAAATTTAGAAAATGAAGAATTTCAATAACGGAACAAATATTGTCAACTTTGAAGATTATAATTTTGCAAAAAGTCATGAAAAAGATATACTGGCCAATTAAAATAAAAAGAGAAAAACAAAGAAGAAAGTTTTTACTTTCTTCTTTCTTCTAATTCTTTAATTAGAAGCATCAGTTTATCAAAATATCATCGACTAAACGGAGAAAAGGTAACAAAGTCGGAAGAAAGACTATCAAGATAATGAAGATAAAAATATCAAAAGCAAATACAGAAAATAATAATGGAATTTAATAAAAATGAAAATTGGTTAGTTGGAATTATCTTGATTAAACAAAGATTAAAAGAGAGACTGAAGCAGAAGAAAGAGGACAACAAAACAAAAATAAAAGCTAATGCAATACCATCTTTATTCAAATTCAGTACCAAATCCGAACAGAAATTCAGCAAATTAAATTAAACTTATAATACAGTTTATCAAAACCCCAGCATCAGCACAGGTCAGAATCGGTCGCATCGTCTTCAGACATTCAAAACTGCTCTCTTCATTTTTATCACCTCTCCAGTGTTTAATTTGCTTCGTCAACAATTCCACGGAAACACTCCCATCTTCATTTATCAATTTCAGCTTTTCATAGCGACATTTGGAAAAGCACAGGGTTGCTTCACTCTCTTGGTAATCTCTGAAGAACTGGTAGATATGTTCGGCAGTTGCGTTGCTTCGTTGCAAGCAATCCAGATCGATTTCTTCTAGCTCATTCGAGTCCAAAGCGAGTGACTGCTGAGGAAGAAGAAAAAGGAATAAAAGGGCAAGATTGATTATGTTGGTTACCATCAATGAAAAGCACAACATCAAAACGAAGACAACATGAGGTAAGTGGGAAAACATTTCGACCAGTTTGATGAAAGATAAACACTGAAATGAAGCATTGATATAACGTAAATAATCACAGTGGCCTTGATAATGTAATAATAAATTCCATTAAATCAAATAGAATATTTTTAACAAAGGAATGCATGTTTGGACAAAATAAAATCTAAACTATTTTCTTCATTCTTCACTTCTATTTTCATTAATCCATCTTGATTTAGGTAAGAACTGTGATGCTGATTTTCTTCGTCGTCGTTTTTTTTTTTTTGATAATCTGTTGACACCAATATCAAATGAAGATGATGAAGATAAAGAATAAGTGAAATTATAAAAATGTATTTTTCGCATATACCCGCGGAAGTGATAAAATTTAGATTCTTGAAGAAATTAAGGTTTATCGCTATTGTTACTGCTGAAATAAAATGAAAGAAAATGAAAAATTAATAGAAACCATGAAAGCCGAATGTCAAAACTATACTAAAAGATAAACCGAATCGAAGAAAGACTATCAAATTTGAAGATTCCTGAAGATTTAAAAAAAATATTCAAAATGAAAGGTGAAAGAAAAATGAAGTAAAAAAAGAATGAGAGTAATGAATAATACTTCTTTTTTAAGAAATAAAGCTTTTTATGGAAATATTTAATAAGAATATCAAAATCTTATTAAAGATTTATATATCAAAATTACGTCGAATAAATAGAAAAGAAATCAAAAGTAGAAGAAAGATTATCAATTTGAAATAACTGTGTTAGTTTTAAAGACAATATGAGAAACAATTGAAGAAAAAATAAATGAATAATAATAGATAATGGAGAATAAATGAACAATTTATAACAAAACGAAAAGAAGGGAAAACATATCAAAAAACTAAGGCAGATTTATGAAGAATTTAATGAAAACCTATGGCAAGGACACGGAAAAAAGAAAAGAAGAGAATGAGAATAATTATTAAAAAATGAAATATTTTATGTAATATGAAGACAACGATATTAAAAACTCCCAAAATATTATATTAATCCTTAAAAGATTTAAGATTTCAAAACACTTTAAGCTCTAAAAAGAAAAATGAAAAGAATGAGGGTTTTTGATCTAAACAATTAAGAAAAAATAACAGACAATCTTTGTCTAAGAAAAATACCAAAATTGTACATGAAAATTCTTTTGTCAAAATATTACATTTTTTAAATAGAGAAGAAAATATCAAAAACGGAAGGAAAAGTATCTCGGGAGATGAATAATTGAAGAGTGAACAAAGAAAATCTATGTTTAGATACAACAATTTTGAGGGTTGGCAGTATAGTACATCTTCATTTTGGAACTTCTCGATAACTGAGTGATCAAAGTAAAAATGGGGAAAAATACATATAATGCTTCAAAAGAATTTTATTAAATCCAATCAATCTTTAACAAGTTTAAAGCACTCTTTAGTTTTTAGCATATCCAGACAAGTTTCGATTTTATTGACTTCTTTCAAACAGTCCATCACTTTGGTGGTTTGCTCTTCATTCGTTTGCTTGAAGATGGACAAAGTGGGCAACTTGTCAATAACCAAAACACCTTCATTATCAATGAAACCTTGTTCCTCGTGTATGCATTTCATCAAACATAAAATCTCTTCCGGAAGCTCCTCCGGCATTTTATCGAATTTAAAATCTTCCATGTTGAGGGAGAGCTTCTTCAAACAAGTTTCTCTCGCAGTGATGTAATTTTCATCAGACATTATCTCATCATGTAGAGCCTTGAAATCGATGGCGGAGGACCAAGCGATGAAGAAAAGTGTCAAGCTGAACCGCAACATTTTGATGAAATTCTTCATTTGAGGTTTGCTTTTATAGCGGTGCCGAGTGTGAAGGTTGAAAAGCAAATTAGTGTAATTATCGCAGTGGGAACCACACAAGGGTCACGTTTAGTCCTGTTCTCTTCATTTTTCTTCAGCTTCCGGCTGATAAAATTAATGAGATAATAACATGTTGCTGTTACACATATTCTATAATTTCTGTCATTTAACCTTCACAGAGTGTATATATAAAGTGTTAAATCATCAATCTGAAAAATTCGCAATGTGGTTCTTTGTTGCGATTTTATGTTTTGGTCTCGCGGTAAGTTCCTCAAATTAATCTTCTTGCAATTCCATCACGACGATAACAGTTGGCAGATGGACATTTCTTCATGGACGAAAACTTTGCAGAAGCAAGAGAAGAGTGTTTAAAAGCGAACTCCTTGACTGTCGAAGATCTCCACTCAAGCTGGAAATCGAAAAATATTTCTGAGCAACATTTGTGTTTCCGTAAATGTATCATGCAGAAAAAAGGCTTATTGGATGAAAGCGGAGCAATACAAGAGGAGAAAGTTGGCGACATTTTAAACATACGATTCGATGAAGAAAAACGTAATGCTTTGGTAGAGTGTATTACAGAGATTGGAAAAATTGAAACTTGTCAAGATATGGACAAAGTATCGCAATGTTTTTCGAAAGTTAGAAAAATATGACGTGACTTTTTTAACATTTACACTTTCACATTATAAAAATGAAAATCAGCAACACAAAATATACACTGTGATCCGAATAATATTATTTCATAACATTTCATAAATAAATACAAACCTTTTTGTTTTAGATACAATATAAAACCTGTAATCCAACATAAAAATAGAAGTTTTGGTTAAAATCTAACCTAGAAATGGAGAACCAGTGATTCATGAATGACTCCTGGTTGCATACATCTTTACTCTCCAATACTGGAGCATACGCCACCACTGCATTGTGGTATATGCCAAGCCAAAGGATTCTCCTGAAGTGACCGCCTTCTATCTACCACAACACGAATCTTGACTCTGCCGTTAAAGATTTAATTTAATTTTTAAGTTTTTGAAAGAATTTCAATTACCTTTGGTGAAAAAAGTCAACAAAAATTCTGAAAGGTTTTTAACATTTTCTTACAAGTCTTATTAAAGATATCAAAATTTAAAGTCGTGTTAGAGGGCATAAGAACGATTCAAATTAACAATAAAGTACACTGGTGATTGCAGAATAACTGACTCTTGAAAACTGGGCGATTATGGAAGCTTTAAGGGACATTTTCATTTTTACAAAATTTCATTTTGGTGGATGCGCCGGAATAATTAAATTTAATTTTTCGAAAACTAATTAACCTTCTTTAAAAATTTGTTACAATACAATAAATTTAGAACAACAAATATTACACTCTGAAGCAGTTTGATAAGAATTTATCAATTTTATATTTTCAAAATTTCAAATTTGGTATATGTGTTTAGTAAATGATTTTTTTTAGAAAACACCTGTTGTGATGTTATCAACTTATTTGGTACTTTTTCGATTTTTGAACAAAACTGAATTCAGCACTGAAGACTGAAACTATAAAAGTTAATGAGTCACATTTAAATTTTCAAAGCAAAGTTATAGGCTGGGTAATGTAGAATTATTGTTTCTATATTGTTTCACAAATTATAGGAGAATTCTGAAAATACAAAAGAAACTCCGGTTTTTACTCCGACATAAGTTTTTCAGTCGTACTATCTTGAAAAATCGTGGTTATACTAATGAGACAAAAAAAAATTTTTCCCGGAAATTCTGACTTTAAAACTCGTCAATAATAAAAAGAGAATTTAAAAGAATTACTTTTATTTTATTAAACCATTATAACATTTATAGAAT
Source organism: Asbolus verrucosus (assembly GCA_004193795.1). Classification (NCBI taxonomy): domain Eukaryota; kingdom Metazoa; phylum Arthropoda; class Insecta; order Coleoptera; family Tenebrionidae; genus Asbolus; species Asbolus verrucosus. The sequence goes on along the minus strand of QDEB01029347.1, from coordinate 4,371 downwards.
TATTAGGAATTATTGGAATTATTTTGTACAATGCAAGTAATGTTTGTATTGTGCTATTCAATAAATTTCCATTTTAAGTTGGTGATGAAAGATGGAACATGTTTTGGAGCATTGATTTTGAGGTCATTGGTAAAGTCTGTTAAACTAGGATATTTGTTTTCACAACCAACCTACAAACTTTAAAGAAATTACGTTTGATTACTTAAAATTACAATTGTAAATGCATTTTCTCAATAGAGTGATCTTTAGACAAATATGGAATAATCATAGAATTAATTAACAATGTATAGACAAATAGAATTTTAGAAAGATTCATCTAGAGAATTAAGTTTTTATTTAAAAAGAAAATTGAGTCAGATATGTAACATTTTTTGAAATTATTCTTGTATGTCATTAGTAGGTACTAGAATGATATAATTATCATGAATTACTGAAATTAGTTCCATGTGCAAAGAATATTTAAATCGGAGAATGTAACATAATTATTTTTAATTGAGTAAAATTATTTAGAATTACAATGATATGTAGTATATAATAATTATGAGAATATACATAATTTGGCATTATAAAAGTAATTAGGATTTTTAAAATTATTATTTATTTCAATTTCTATTTTAATTTTTAGCAATGAAAGAAGAATTAAGAAAATTATTATATTTCACTAAGTCATTTTAGAATTTAGATAATTATTAGGAATTTTTAGAATTACTTAATCCTTACTAAAATCGTAAAATTGTGAAGTTTAAATTAACATATGTTGTTGAATCTTTTAAGAAGTTGCTTTAAATTTATTAAAATTTGTTGGGATTACAAGTATATAAAAATTTTCTGATGTGTAGATAGATGCAAACTAATTCTGGAATTAATTATTTATGAAATTGATGAAATTATCAAAAATTAACAAAACCAAACAGTAATTAAAGTAATTGTTTGTAATTATTGGGATTTTTAGCAGATTATTTTACGAAGACAGTTGAAAATTTTTTTTCCCCGGAAATGGCTAGTGCATTGGGAAATAATTACTGGAAATTTAGAAATAAGCTCCAGACCATGCTCTTACATTAGATTTTCATTTGTATGGCCACGTATAAATTCGATAATTACAAATTATGGAAAATTAAATGATATTAATGGCCAAATATTGAAATTTGATTTCGATTCTTCTCCATTTTATTATTCATCTTTACTTTTATATTCTTTCTAATTTTTGGCCACTTCTTTTGTCACTCTATTTTCAATATTGTTCAGTGTTTTTGTGGTAACGCAATTTTCTTTATTGTTTCATGTTGTTCTTGCACTTTATTCTTTTTACCTCATTTTTAATCACGTGTGACTTCCATTAAGATTGAAGAATTTAAGTTTTTAGAGTCACATCTGACTTAATAAAATTGAGATTCGACCCACTAAATGTACTGGAAACGTCATTTAATTGAGATAAATAAATACATTTTTTGCTTATTCTTGTTTATTATGTGTTCTTGCACGTCTGAAAAAATAAGGAATATATTCAAAAATACTTAAATAAGACACATTATTTATTTATTGGTATTTACAAAAACCCAGTATGAACCATCATCTGTAAAAACAAAACAATTTGCAATTTTTTCCTTGATGAAATGTAATAAAGAAAACAACAGAAAAATACTTTTAATGATTAAATCGATAACAATAAAATAGTAGTTTTTAAAAATAAAAATTTTATTTTGATGCTGACTATTTGTTGTTTGTTTATATCTAACTATACTGATACAAAAGTCTTAATGATGGGACTGCAGGTTTTAGCCCAAAATCTTTTAGCGCACAGATATACAGATTCATTGTTAAAATCTACGGTTCAAGTTCGCTAACGGACATTGTAGCTCCAAGGGGGTACACACCCCCCTTCGTTATTAATTAAGATAACATGATCAAACTTGGTCAGTTTGTCACAAACATCGAATAGAACCACTGGAAAAAGGGAACATGAAGATCTGTTGCTTAGTGCATGCGTTGTTAGTATTCGAAATTTTAAGAGAAAAATCGAATTTTCTCCTCAATGGTTTAAAATATCGAAATGTGTTTTTAAGATATGCATTCCTTGTCTGGTCTTGTTTGTCTGGAACGTTATAACTTTTGACTCTTTATTAATATGATGGCAAATCGTGTGGTTCGATCCATTAATGTTAAATCGGATCAAATTTGAAGATGTTAAATCTACATCTCGCACTATTTTCGGGAAAATTGGGTTTTTCTGTACAAAATTTAACCACGACAGGTCAAAGCATTCTCAAGTTATCGAGATGATGTCCAAGAGGAGTGAACATTAAAATTTGGTTCTCCATTTCTTTTTAAAATTGAAACCTTTCCACTGAATTGGTTATCAAAAAATTGTCCACTGTTATTTTTATCAGTATTTCCATTATTTGAACGCACAAAGCAATAGCAATTGTTTTTTGATAAAATGTAATCAGAAAAAAACTGACAAATATTTTTAATGACTAGTCCACTCTTATCAACATACATTCCGCATTGTTCGACGATTACGTAACACTCTCCAGCGGCATAAAAGAGCGCCCGTGAGGCCTTCGACTCAAAACAACATGAAGCTCTTCCTGCTAGCGATCGCCGTTACCATCATCAGCGTTCAGGTGAGTCCTTTTTGACTTTAATTTCGGTTTTCGAAAAAACCCTTGTCCCAGGCTGAACTCAGCAAAGAAGAGAAACAGAAAGCTGGAATAATCAGCAAAGAATGTCAAAAAGTGGTTTAAGTGACGAAACCATCGGGAAGGCGCGCCAGGGTGACTTCGCAGGGACTTCTGCGATGAAGAAACATTTGCTCTGCTTCGCCGGGAAACACGAACTGATAAATAAGAACGGAGACATCAACCATAAGAATCTCAAAGAGCGTGTCAAAAAAATTTTGGGGATGACAAAGCCGCCGATAATGTTATCGAAAAATGCGCCGAGAAGAAGGATTCCGCTGAAGAGACCGCTTTTCACCTCTTCAAGTGTTTCTTCGAAACCACGAAAACAAAATTGAAATAATTGTTAATGGAAAAAGTAAATTATATCATTTTATGAATTATAATTTACCCTTGTGGCATTAAATGTTGAGGACCGCATTGTTTGTTTCTTTTGAACAAATGAATCAATAACCGTCCTATGCTACTAGCTGAAAATTTCCATTAACCACTGTGAAAAAGCCGAAACAGACGTTAGAAACGAGACTGAGCTCTATAAATTTCACAAAAAATGTTGATGAATGTTAAAGAATTGCTGAAACTGCACATAGCTAGGATACCTATCAAAACTCAGCAATAACATCATGTAACCTGCGATCAAGAATAAATTACCTCTAGTTACCATACGATGCTAATTTGTTTTTGGAAGGCATGGCCTATATAGCGTCGAGTGTCAACTATCAACGAGAACGATTTCATTTATACAAAAGTGAGGTTAGATCGACACGAATTGACGCCAACGCCAATTTCTTCCGATTAATTTGGTGGATAAATAAACATTAATTCATTTACAATAAATGTTGGAAATGTCCACCATCAGCTTCTGAACACTTCTTTGCAATTTTGTTCATATTTTGAAGCAAAGCTGGAGTGTTGTTAATTTCATGGATTTTTTTCGGTTATCTTTTGGCGAAGTTGCTCCAAATTTTCAATTTTAAATAAGGCCATACAAAAAAAATCACGTAACCTAGGAGGACAATTGACAGGTCCATTTCGACTAATAATTCGTTTACCAAAAAATTGCACAAATATTTCTAAATTTTGTTGTGTACAATGAGCTGTCGCCCCATCTTGTTGATAATGTGCATTTTCGAGTTTGTCTTCGTGGAATTGAATTTGTTACTTTTAAATAAATATGGTCCAATTATCATCCTTGGACTTTTTGAGGGTGAAATGGCGCCAAGTTAGATTTCGTTTCTTTAAAACGAATTTACCTTTAGTAAATTTATATACTGAAGATTGTGGAGTACATTCCTAGCTAGAGTTTGGTGTAATCGACAAAGATGGAACAATTGTTTGGTTTCTAGAATTACATCAGTTCTTACAAAAATTGAAATTTTGGTGGATGTGGCAGGTCAAATTGGAATTTTTTCAAAACGGAAGTGCTTTTGGCGACTTATGTACCGAAAAGTGTAAAACATATTCCTAAATACAATTTGGTGTAATAAACTCTCCCTTCTTGTACTCACCATTGCCACCATAAGTGTTCATGTGAGGCTATATCGATTTAATTCCGATCTTCAAACAAAATATTTCACTCCAAAATGAGCCCTGAGGAAAAAGACCAGAATCAAGAATTCAGCAAGTAATGTACTGAAAAAGGCGACTTCTTCCTCTATACTCAATACTTCATCTGCTTCAGAAGGACGCT
>QDEB01029332.1:0-10663 GCA_004193795.1 Asbolus verrucosus | reverse complement strand
TCGCTTTCATAAGAAGCATGTGATCCTGCACTTTTTAAATTTTAATATCATTGGATATAAAATGTTGCTTATTCTTTGTGAAAATAGATACTTTACATTCCATAACCCTCCATCCAAATTTTTTTCTGCAAATTACAAGCTACACAATAATAATAAGTAGCATGTACTTCCTCTTCGTATGGGCGTATATATGGACCACACATAATTTGCTTCTACCTAGTAACATATTTTTATTCAAGGCCAATTTAATGTTTTTTGTAATTGTTAGATGAGAAGCTTTAAGATTTTTTACCTGCTAGATATGAATTTTCCACTATTAATAGCTGTGATGCTCAGTGGCGTAGACGCTGCAATTAAATATTACTAATAGAGGAACTATTTAATAACTTATTAATCGATAAATCGATACATTACTCGAAGTTTGCTAACAGAACCTTGATGGCAATATTAATTTTTTGCGATATGGATTAGAATACATAAAAATGTTTTTCTTCGTTTTACTTTTTTAACGACGCCCATGATTTCCAAATTTAGCACGATGACTCCTGATTTATCTGATTATTTTGCCCTTCAACTTGAACGGGTACGTTCAATTTGGGGTTCACCACCTGCTTGATAAATTATCGTCCAAGACATCAATCGTTAAAATTCACACTCCATGAAGATTTTTCAACAAAAAATACATTTCTTCAGTGAGAAATACATAAAATGAAAATTTGTAAAAATACATGACTGTTGTGTTTTCCAAAAAATTAAAACAAAAAATTATATCCGAATATTTAACTTTGTTCGCTCACACTGTATTTAAATGTAATGAACTATCTCTCGATGATTTCATATTAAAAAAACTTCCCTTATTAAAGAGATTATGTGTGAACCCATTGAATACCTGCCCACATACATAATGCAGTAGTTCATCTGAACTTTGCTAATTAATTGTTCATGTTATAACGTCCCATCAAATGTAAAATACGTCTAGTTACCGCTTGATGCGACATTGTTTTTTTGCCAGTACGTCGTAAATAGTTTCACTTGTCAGTAATTTATGAAGTGAGGTTAGGTTAAAACTTTCACCTAAAATTACCCTTTAAAATAATTCTCAGGAAAACTGATGCAATAAAAATTATTTAATTTTCAAAAGAACTGATTTTTTTAATACAAGACTAAATTTTTAACTCAGACCTGGTATTACTAGCTCCAACATGCGTTCCAAAAACATTTGAGCACTGGAAGTAATTTATTTTTGATCACATGTTGCTATAATAATAATAATTATCTATTATGGTATTCCAAAAGAAGATTATGATTAACTCGATTGAAATTAAATCATATCTTTATAATTATTATACATTTTTAGAATCAAAAGTCAAAAACTTGGTCCTTAGACTCTGGAGTGAAGTTTTCATCAGTACAATTTTGCAATGTAAATGTAAAAAATCCAAAAATTTAAATATTTCAGCAGTTTTAACTATAATTCAAAATCCATAAGATTTGTACGTTGTCTTTCAGCAGTGCAGTACTTACCGTCACTAGTTGTAAGAACTGTGCATAATGAACGCATGTTGTTCAGTCTACATTTATCCTCTTTAGTTTTTGAAATTTCGAAAACATTGTTATTCTAGAGAAGATATGTTTGCCATTGCTAAGTGAACCCTATTTTTATAAAAAATTTTATGTAAATGATTAACAGATGAATTTATTAAAAAGGTTAAGGTTCCTTTCCAACCTCCTTGTAGCGCCACTGCTGTCAAAAATAATTAATCCAATGACGTATGCGATTTTTTAAAAAACCCTGTACTTAATCTAAGATAAACAAACATGCGTTACTGTCAAAAAAACGTCAGTTGTTAAACTTTGCTAACTAACGAAAAGCTTTTATTAAATATTTGCTAAAATACACCCTCTTAAGTAAGAAGTCACTCGTGGGGGCCTCCTTCAAGTAGAATTTCCCCCCCACTTTCGGCGCCTTTGAAATCACTTAACCAACAAAAGAAGTGTTAGTTCTTGAGAAGTTAAATTCGACTCTCTGGAGGAAAGTTCTGTTTCGAATTTCGCCTTGAATTCACGATTGATAAAAGATATTTTCACCTCGCCTCATTATTATAATGCATCAGTATTTAACTTGATCACACGGTATAACGAGACAAAGGTGAAAAATATTAATTTTATGGCAAAATTCTAGCTATAAGAGTGTCTTTACAATTTAAATTATCAAATGGGTAGAAGATTATTAGCTTGTCACATACATTCACTGTGAAACACTGCAAATTTACCTCTGTAGGTATAATCACAAGCCCCCGCTGTGAGTGGTGATGTACACAATATTTCTGTATGACGCTGCAAAACGTGCGCTTAATGTGTTTGCAGATGGTTAAAAGTCCGTCTTGAAAGTAAATTGTAGGCGTTTCTTCTGCCATGTGTCTGTTTACATCGACCAGAACCTAAATTTACTTCTTTGATAATGTTAATGTATCATAAACATCGCCAGTTAAGAATGAATTATTGTTTCGATAAGCAAATAAACGATAGCGCCAGTATTTATATTGTTGACGAAGTCATGATGACCTCCCTTATCGAAAAACTGACAAATACGTATTAGAAAACCCTTTATTGAAGCAGTCAAATGCGTAGGTAACACAAGATAAATTACAGTCTTTTAAATTTCAATTTCAAGGGTTCCGAAGGAACCGCCACCATCTTCAGCTTGATGTCGACCTCCCTGCTATTGCCGACCTCCACTTCAAAGTTCTGCACGATCTTATTAAGCGCCTTATACAGCTGATTCTCCGCCACTTTCCTACCCACACAACCTCTCAGTCCCATACCGAACGGCAGAGTCGCCTTCTGCATGCCGATGTTGTAATCCTTGTCTTCACGATCCCACCTCCTCGGCTCGAAAGAATCGGGATTCTTAAAATAGCGTCCGTCACGACCACTCGTGTACATCGATAACACGATAAGCGAACCCTTCGGCACCCTAAAACCGGACAGGGTGGCATCTTCAGGTAGAATTCTTGTCAAGAAAGTGGCCACCGGATACAGCCGGAGGGTCTCTCTAAACACGAATTTCACGAAACTCGGATCTCGGCGCAGTTCCTCCTGGACGGCCGGATTCTTCCCCAGCATGTAAAGCGACCACTCCATGGCGTAGGTGCTGGTGTCGCCGGCTGCCAGAACCATGTCGACGATGATACGCTTGACGTTTTCGATGTCCATGTCTTCATTTAGCAATTTCGGGAGCAAACCGTTGCTCTTCGGGCTCAATTCCCGGATCAGTCTGTTAACTAGTCGGTTGCCGCCTTCGAGGGCTTGGTCTACGGATCGTACGAAGCGTCTCCATCGAGGAATTTTGAGCTTGGACGCGATGGAGGACGGAATCAGCGCCATTTCCGAACTAGTTTGAAACACCAGGTACATTTTTTTTGCCAGGACGGCTACCTCTTCGGCGAGGCTTCCGGAACATTCCGCGTACGCTTCGGCCCCCAGAAGAACCGAGACTATGACGTCCACAGACCACTTGTAGAGGGTATCCTCCAAGTTTTCGTAATAGCCATGGTTCGTTATCGTGCTCTGCAAATGTTCGAGGAGTTTATCGCTGACGTAATCGCACGAGTCTTCGATCCACTTCAAGTCGCCCTTCAGCAGCTGTTTGTTGACGAGCCGTCGGTGGTGCCACCAGTCGGGGCCGTCCATGAAGAAGAGGCCCCGGAAGCGGCCGTGGAGGCGGTTGTAGGCGGCCCACGCGTCCGGCGCGAGATGCATGGGGTATCTGCCCTCCTGGGCGAAGACGTCCCTCATCTCCTCCGGGTCCGAGATGAAGACGCAGTGGGCGGGCCCCAGGCGCTCCTTGAAGATGGGCCCCAGCTGCCTGTGGCGCTTGTCCACGTAGGTGTGCAGCTTCGGCGACGAGCCGCTGGCGATGAGGTCGAGCGCGGTGCCGACGAGGGGCAGGCCCTTGGCGGAGGGGATCTCCTCGAAGTGCTGGGCCGCGAGCGAACTCTTGGGGCGCTTGAGCTGAGCGACGAGAACACGACGGAAGAGCATCGTTACGGCTCTACGACAACACTGTTGTGACCTGCGACCGGTCGTAGATATAAGTAAATAACGGCATTTTTCACTATCATCGGCTCTAGGTGTCGTAGTGCGTATAGTAGTGCTGGTTCCGCCACGGTGGTAATTTCATTCAATTACGGAGGCTCTGCGGCTCGTTAATGGAATCGGAGGGCAATTAAGGGAAATTGGCGCGATGACAGCGGGCCCCGATCGGGGAAATTTGTGTTCGAGCGGAGACGGAGCTCTTGTGATAACGTAAGCTGTTAAAATACTGTGGGCGGACGCACCGCATTGTGTGGAATAATCCTTTTTCTCGACCATTTTTACGCAGAAACGTGATAATCGGAATTTGTGCTGATAACCTAAGGCAAAATAAGTAACGTTTTTAGTTTGTTCAGTACATTTTGCAAAGTTAACGCTGAGAATCTGAATACTTAAAAATACGAAATGACAGGTTCTATTTTTAGAAAGCTCGTAGGAACTGCGAGGATTTCCAGATTCAGGAGCCCCCGCAGAAATATAACCTCCGACATTTTTTTCCTTAATTATTACCTTCATATTTTTTTATTTTTAGTATTCTTGAAAAATTTGTTTTTATGCAACAGAGCGAACACAGCATTTTTTTGTTGAAATAATTGAACGAAAAATCAAAATGCGTTCGTTTAGATCAATTCAAAAATCAAAAAAAAAATTAAAAACCACTTTTTTCCAACTATTCTAAACCTTGTAGTGATAAAAGTAGGCGGATGCAACATGTAATGTCAATTAATGAGGACTTTAAGCTAACTGGTCGCCCTGAACAAAATGACGTACCATCTAGGTCTTTGTGCAAGGTCATGGAAAATGACGGTTCTCAGAATTTTTGAATGTACGAAATATTTTCAACGCCTTTATTGCTCTGAGATAGAAATAGTAAAACCAACGTGTCAATTTTTTATTTGGAGCACTGAGGACTGAATAAATCAAGTTAATTTACATGCGGTTTTTTAAGTACACCAAAATTATAAAACTATTCAAAGAGAGGATCTCGTAATAATAGTTTTTATTTGAATTATTTAAACGTCATCAGTGGCATAGGCCATCACAAGCGTAAACAATAAAAAAAACGATACTTCACCTTAACATTTTGGATAACTCATGGCAGATTTTACCCAGTCATGGCGTCACCTATCTATAACAAATTAGTATTTTATCGTGTAAAGTGGGTTGTAAGTCCGTATATTTTATACAATTACGGCAGCAGTTACACAACTAATTGAACTTATCATTTTTCGAATGAGGTGTGCGAATAACTGGTCAATTTTTTATTTATGCTATGTTGACATGAAATGTTCAAAAAAAGATAGAAAATCAGTGAAGTATCCGCCAAATTGTTATGTTGAAGCCCTGGGGCGGCTGTATTAACTTTTGAAGCATTTATTGGGGTGTTGCAAATGTTTGAGCCGTCCGTTTTACCTGCCTCGGTAACCCACTGGTCAGAAAACTTATTGAAATCCTTAAAAGTTAATATTACCCCCTCAGGGCTTTAAGGTAACAATTTGGAGAATTTGTATTTAAAAATAAACATTTGTAAAATCGTACCCAGCCATCCAGAAGTTTTTCTATCAAGTGGGTCATGACATGAAAACGTATGTTTTATTATTAATTTANNAAATTTAAAATTTGAGTATTGAATATTTTTTATTGAAGTTCAACTGTTAAAACTATTTCGAAAGGAACTTCAACGAAAAATATCCAATATTAAAATTTTAAATCTGTTTTTGATTAATAAATGGCATTTGCAAGGTAAATTAATAATAAGACATACGTTTTTAATGTCATGACCCACTTGACAGAAAGACTTTTGCATCGCTCGGTATATTTCGTTTCACGTTTACAATTGATTTTAGTTGTGTGAGTCAAACTGTACCAACTGTATAAATTATGTGGATTTGTATATCGTTTTACACGATAAACTGATTTTTAAATAATTTTAAAAAATTACAAGCCGTTAGGTCCAAACTGATCAAAATTTAGTTGTAACCATTATTTAACAAATAAATCATAAATTTTAATTAATTTCAAGTACATAACGTCCATACATAATGTGCATACCTAAATATGATAAGAATTTGCTAAAATAAAAGCAAAACTATCAAAAATTGAGAAGTTCGTTGCTTTATGGATAAAAATCTGTAAATGTATTTACATAATATGCGAGACTAAGACATGCAACGACCACTTCTAAGGGTGCTGTCCTCTATCGAATGTTCTCGTTAAGAGAAACTAATTTTTATTGAATAAAAATAATACCCAGTTAAAGTCCAGTTAACGTCACTAAAAATGTTGACAAAAACAAACACTTTTTTGCACTGTAGTATCTATGTTTATTCATTTCTTTGAACGCTTCTGTACAGCAACTGCTTGCGAATAAAATGGAAAAACGTACAAAGCGACTGTTTTTGCGAACTTTTACTTTGAGCAGATATGATTGGCAAATGTTTACTTTTTATGGCGATTTTTTAGTTAACGATTTCCATTTTTAAGGGAAATGAACAGTAAAAGTATTTTCTCTCCGGGGACTAGTTCCAACAAAAACAACCACTCTGTCCATATCGCAACATAAATAAATCCCTTATAAATATTACACTTAATGTCTTCTTTCAGTTCTTTCGGAATTATAGATTGTTCGTTTAAAATCCCTAAAGAATTTGTTTTCTTAATGTTTCGATAAAAACAGAATTGCAAAATTTTTACTGAAACAACAAGCACTGGACAAAAAGAGAGAATTTTTTTCTAGAAATTCTCACTCAAAATATTTACTATTCAATCCAAACCTAGGTGGCATGTTTGTAAACGATTATGATAACAGTTTAAACACACATCACGATCCTTTCGGCAACATTTGAATGTAATTTAGAAACCCGACGAGTGTGTACAAAAACTACACAAAAGTGAAGAACGAAATCAGAATTATGCAATATTTGTCCAAGGATTTGTATTTTTACAATTTTCACACAGCATGTCAACGAGTTATGATAATCGCTTTTTTATCAACAGCAGGATCCTGCTCGTTCTGAACGCTCCATTTGACGACCACAACTTTGCATATGGCAGCTGCGAAAACGAAAGATTTTAATTTCGATAAACTGCAGAAGCACGCGACTCTTGACTAAAATTCATCTACGTCCAGTTCGGTTTGCGCCCGTGTCAAGACCGCCCTGCAGTAATTGCGCAAATATTTTGCTAGAATCAGCGATTCTATGCAGATCTTGCATAACGGTCGTCGCGTCAAAGTGAAACTGTCACTTTTTTCGGTGTCTCGTCGTCGGCTTAGAGACTGCCTTTCCACTCTAAAAGTGGATAAAAAGGATGATGAACGACCTCAGTAACTGCCATTAGAAGCGCAAATATTTTAATAACAGCAAAAACCTCCGGCCAATTTGCGAGCGAGACGAAACAGGGTTTGTTTTTAGGGCGGTTTTTCAGGAGCTGAAAATCTGATCTGTTCGCAGGTGAACTCCTAACGGAAGGCAGTGACCACGTGGAAATCGTCGCCATAAAAGTATTAAAAGAAAACGCCACGCGCGAAGCCGAAGAAGATTTCATCAGGGAAGTGGAAATTATGAGCGCTTTCAGGCACAACAACATCCTCTCGTTGCTAGGAATGGTGGTTCGAGGTACTGAAATTTCATTTTGTACATCTGAAACGGTGTTTGCGATTCCCTCACCTTTGACATGGTCCAAATTTAGAAACTCAATATCTCCCTTTCAATCGTGTTTACCGCACGTAAGGCCTCCCGATATATGTCACTCGTTACTCCCCCAACGCCGGAACGGATTCGCTGATGACTATGATAATTCGCAGAGGGCAACGTCAGCCCCATGATGGTGTTCGAGTACATGCCCCACGGAGACCTGGCGGAGCTGCTGCGGGCGCAGAAGAAGGCTTCCTACGAGGACGAGGTCCCCCAGCTGCAGCAGAAGGATCTGCTGTCGATCGCGCTCCAGATCGCGAGCGGCATGAAGTACCTGGCGGCCCAGCGGTTCGTCCATCGCGACCTGGCCTGCAGAAACTGCCTGGTGGCCGAAGGCCCCGTCGTGAAAATTGCCGATTTCGGGATGAGCAGAGACGTGTACACGTGCGACTACTACAAGGTGAGGAAATTGCCACGGGACGAGTGCGTATGTCTTGTATTTTTACATGCTCCGGGTTTAATTAGTTCATCATTCAGTGAACTTTGCTTGTTAGGCGATATTATGGATGTAGGGTCGACAACCCGTGTCGTAAGGTTCACATACTTCCTCCTGAGGTTAAATTTGTTTGCCTAATCGCTTTCGAGAATCATCGTCGATGAAAAAAACTTCTGCCACTTCACCGAGGCGCAGCATAAATAGGCGAAAGTTAACCGGATCAAGCTCGCGGAAGTGATTGTTGACGAAATGCGAAAATTGTGATAATGGAGTCGATGTTGCGTTCACAAAGTGATAAGAGCGACGCTCTTATTATCCGTAACGTTGTGTAAAGAAACCTCATTTAAATTTTTTCCTTCCTTAAATTACCGACTTTTCCGACAAATTCTACGTTTTGCGAGATCGCGAGCTAAAACTCTGCCAAAGCCGATCATTCAACTCTTACTTTGATAAAAACGAAATACCGTAAGATGTTTATTTGACTCGCTCTTTTATTACAACCCGATTTATTGACATATTTCTTCCTCGTGCCATACGCTTATACAGATGTCTCACTAATTAGCCCACGTCTTTGGCAATTACGAGACGACCTTTGCGAAGGCAGCGTTAAAAAGTTTTAATAATACGAGATCAACGATTTTGTCGTAATTTAATTTTTTAAACTCTTCCTGTGTTGCAGGGCAATTGTCAATTAACTGTGATAGCTGTCATCTCGGTGCGACGATGAGTCGTCCCAATTAGCAGAAGGGGAAATCAGAGAGGGTTGATGTATTTTATAAAGGCGACTTTTGCTGCCTTCACTTCCTCCGCCTTTTAGTCTTGTTCCCATTTTATTGAAAATTTGCCAGTTTTTTTATTAAAAAACCATGGCAACAGTACACATCCTTGTCGAATACCTTGTTTCCAACGTCATTAATTTTTACCGTTCTTAAAATATACTCTCTCATACCATACTCATGCAACATTTTGTAAGCATTTCTAAGTTACTGAAAATTGGTCGCAACATTATCATTTAACGCCACAAAGTGTTTTATGTGTAAATGCACCAGTAACAGGCCAAGCGAAATAACGGGTCCTCCTTCCGTTAGTACTTGGTGTAGGTTTTAATGTCATATAGGGTCCGGAAATAATTTGCCACAGTAAGAGGTAATCTTGCTAATTGGATCTCATTCCGGTCGATTTTTCCTGTTAATTTTTGACCACAACACGTAAACAGTTAACGAGGAAGAACATTCTGTTTGGATTATTTGCACTAACAGCTATGCATTTTTTTTTAACTCTTCGACTAACCTACCTTTCGCTTCTCAATTTTTGCTTTGAGGAAAAAAAATGGATGCGAGGTATAAGAAATCATAATAATAATACTTATTGTGGGTATCGGTGAGGTCATTTTAATGTATAAATAGATAATTCAAGAACAGAATTTACTTCTTTCATAGACGTTTTTATTTTATGTATCATTCGCCCGCGAAAACCAGTGTGACCTTGAGCCAGTACGCTAATATGACTGTTAGTAAATTTTCAAACATCGTAGTTAGCTGTGATTTATTACATTTTGTGCTGGATTTGTGCTAGAATTAAGTTTGACATTTTTAGGTTTTAGACAACCAAATAATCACGTCAGTTTACCTTAAATAGTAGTATATGTATACTAGAATTATAGGTGTCAAATTTCCATNNATTTTAAAAATCATTTTAAATAAGTTTAATTTTATAATAAACGTCTCAATGCCATTAATTAGCACAAAAGCTTTTATGAACAAACGGCATATATAGTTATGTATGAATTTCTTCGATTTTCATTTGTCTTATTTGTATTTAAGTATTTTTTATATTTTGCTATAAAGGTTTCAAAAGTTAATTTCGACAGCAAAATAAGTCTCAATACAAATGCAATTTTATTCGATCAAGTACTTGTAACGACCTTTCGTGATTTTAACATCTGGCTGAAAATAACGTTTATACTAAGCAGTATTGGTTATAGCGAATCCGACTATAACGATCGATCCTGTCGGTTATAACGAACAAACTTAGAAGTTCCCTTAGTTTCATGGTTCATAACGAAATCATGTGAACAGTTCCACTAACCTCATTTATGGTTTTGACCACAATTTTTGAAGGATGATCACAGCAGATACGTGCTTTCATAGTATTTATATTTTTTGAAGTTTTTTAATACGTTTGTCACGCTTAAACATAAAGTGAGATTTTTTATAAAAGCGAAATTCGGTTTTAATAGGCACACTCTGAATGGATTTTTTTTTATTAAAATAGAATCAAATTTGATCATGTTTCAAAGAACTAAAATAATTAAATACGCAATACACTAAATTTGGTAAAGCTCAGTTTTATCCGAGCTTTTTGACAAAAGCGAGCCGAAGCTGGGATTTAGATAAAAAAGTAAGCTCAACTGTAACCGACTGTTTGATTCAAACTT